>JAVJIF010027503.1:0-56904 GCA_038442645.1 Agave tequilana
TGGACGAAGCTACGGCTGATCTGCCTGCTCCTCGAAGTAGGCCTGATCCTCAGCTGATGGGTCTACCTCGGTCCAACTTGTCAAATCTGAACATACAAATTCAGGTTGTTAGTGGGCAACCCAGCGAGTGCATAAGAAGCCAAGTGGCTAGTACAAATAATAGTAAGTGCATCATGTCAAGTATAATGTACAAAAATCAGTAAGCATGGAATAATCACAATAAATAGTGAATCATGAAATAAAGCAAGTGTAGCAGGTTAAATGTCACGTAATCAAACTCACAAGCATGGGGTAACTATCATAAACAGTAAGTAACAAAATTCATGTAACCTTAAACCAATTATCAAGTTATTATTATTAAGACTCGTTCAATTTGTATGTTTCGGTATATGACTGGTGCCATATACTTCCACATACAAGTCAAGCGAGGCTAGTTATTGGAAATTGATGGGAAACGACGAACCATGTTTAGAATGGGTCCCGTGCATGCCCGGACAACGGTCCAGGAGTATCCGGTACTGAGCCGGAACGTACCGCTAGGCACCGGGACTTACTATATGCCCGAAGGTCTTAGTATACGCTCGAACAGGAATAGAGTGTCACCGTTCCCTACAGGATATACCCAGGGGATTATAGTGTTGGCCCAAAGGCCTTCCACTCTAGTTTTTATGATGATTAACTCATGTAGTATGTGTACTAATGATCTTGTGATTTTAGTTTCAGATCATTAATCAAGATATTAGTTAGTGATTAGCTTCAACAAGATGATTTGGAAGCTATTCACATGGTGATTCAAGAGCCCGAGCGACAAGGTCATATATAGCGCTCATTAGAGTCTAGCTCGGTGGATCACGAAGTTTTGGATCGAGTCGGCTTGGAGACGGCGCTCTACAAGAAGACATCGGTACCATAGTTTAGTTTTGTATTTAGATCCAAATTGTAAAGATTAGAATAGTATGATATGCTCAAGTTCACAACACACACGTTTCATGTTTTGGTTTTGGTTTTCGGTTTGCTTGGTTTAACTGATCTTGGTTTTCATGAATAGATATTATATCAAAACAAGTTTACATGGTTTAATGTATATTAGATTTGTTCTATATACATGCATGCTTCAACTATTTAAACAAACTTAGCTTGATAGTCTATTTCATGTGTTTTATGTTTTGGTATTTCTAACAAAACATATTTTTGGAATTAAAGTCAAAAACATGGATACATATATGTTTCTTGTATATTAGATTTCTATCCATATACAACATGCTTCAAAGTGTTTAAATATCATGTTTTTGTATTTGGATGAGTTTTGGACAAAATGTATTTTCTATTCAAAAATTCAAGTTTTAGAAAATACGATTTTTGGTTTTTGAATTTCTATAACACAAAAATGGTCCATATTGTTTGAAATTTGTGTTGAAATTTTTAACACAAGTTTATATTTCAATGTAAAATGATAAAACTATTTTTGTGTAATTTTAGAGATTTTATGGAATTTTTAGAATTAAAAATTACCTGTTTATCAGTCCCTGAACTGCTGCTGCCAGGCTAGGTCGGTCGACCGGACGGTCGACCGGACCAAGTAGCCGGTCGACCGTAGCGGTCGACCGACGTGCACGGATACGTGCACGCTGGCTTACCCATAAGCCGGTCGACCGACTGAGAGTAAGTTGCTCTCGGGTTGCCCCCGGTCGACCGAGCGGTCGATCGGACAGAGAGCTGTTGCTCTCTGTATCTGGGTCCGGTCGACCGACCAGTCGACCGGTAGCTGCCAGCGGTCAAAAGTGACCGTTGGCCGGTCGACCGACCGGTCGACCGGTAGTTCATTTCTGGCAGTTTTTGCTGCCAACGGCTATAATTTTCTGGGGACTATAAATACCCCATTGGAAAGAGGTTTTGGTTAAGAATTTTTGTGCTAATATTTTCATACTCTCCAGTGTTTTCACAGCAATCAAAAGAAGTTTTTGGGCTTTAAATTGAACAATCTATTTGGTGTTTTTGCTAGGGTTTGGACAATCAAAGAAAAGGTTTGATTAAACTTCTTCATCTTGGTTTCTAGTTTTTTCCAAGGATTTTCTTTGAGATTTTGGTTTCCATTCCTTTGATTTTCTCCACACTTGAGCTACATCTACTATCTCATTCTATAGGATCCTTGTGTGGAAAAGAAATTATTTGTGGTTGTTTGTTAGACCACCAAGTTGTAAACCCTATCTTAGCTTGGCTTTGTGCCTTTCCCTCATTGTGTTAAGGAGGTTGTGCTATTGGGTTGTATCCCTCAAGGTGTGAGGTGATCCTTGTGTAAGCTTTGTGCTAATCCCTCAAGTTGTGAGGTGATTGTTTTGTTGGCTTGGTGCCTTGCCTCAAGAAGGAGGTTGTGGTTGTAAAGAGAGGAGTTGGGTACTCCTTTTAATTGCTATTGCCCCAAATCCTCGGTGGAGGTTCCCTTTGTGGGAGTCCTTTGTGGACAAGCTAGTGGAGTTGAAATCCTTCTGGGTGAAGGCGGGGATGTAGAGCTGGGTGCTCGAACCTCAAAACAAATCTTGTTGTTTGCGCTTGATCCATTGACTCTTACTCTCTCTCTCTCTCTCTTTACTTTGTGCCTTGCATTATTTCATATTGATCATTCATACTTATATGCTTGGCTTGGTTGTGTGTGCATCACTCATTTAGTGAAATTGCAATTAAGTTTTTAAATTTCGCATTTAGTTCACTAGATTAGCATTATCACCTATTCACCCCCCTCTAGGTGATTTCAATTGGTATCAGAGCCTACGCTCCTGATATTTAGGTTTAACCACCTAGGAGTGAGATCTTGGTTTGCTAATTTTCATTTGCACACATTTAGGTTGCACTCATGGATAGCCCTCCTATGTTTGATTTTTCTAGACATAATATTTGGAAGGCCAAGATGAGTTGTCATTTAAAAAGCCTAGGACATCTAGTTTATCAAGCCACTACTCAATAATCCTACCCAAATACTAGCAAGCATAGAAAGGCAAATGCATTAGCCCTTAAGACACTTAGAGCATCTCTTAATGAAGATCTTTTACATGTGTTTGCTCATTATGATTCGGCTTTTGCAGTTTGGAGCATATTGACTTCTCCCGAGCTACCAAGGATTATCAACAAGTTGAGGAGATTTAGGAGAGACAAGTCCGACGAGCATTGCCTTATGGTCCAAGGGAAAGACTCCCTTGAGGTACAATCGAATTTTCAACTAGATGATAGCTCTAGTTCATATTGCTATGGGTGTTTTGAAGTTCAAAATTTAAATGTAGAACTTGCCTCTAAGCTTGAAAATTTTGTGGAAAAACATGACCTTTTGAAAAAGAAACATTTTGAATTAAAAGAAGAAATGAAGAATTTGTGCTCAACTTTTGAATTAGTTTTGCAAGAGAAGGAAGAGATTACTAGTGAACGTGACTCACTAAGATCTCAACTAGACCTTGCCCTAAAAGAGATTGATGTTTTGAAAAGCAAAAATGATTGTGATGATGTTGTGAAAAACAATGAGGTTTTATCTTCTAAATTAGATTTTGTTTTAAAAGATAACCTTTCATTGAAAAATGAAATTGATTTCATTACAAAAGAATTGGATTTTGTTTTAAAGAAAAATGAATCTTTGAAAATTGAATTGTCTTCACATGTTTGCCATGCTAGTGTAGCTTCACCTAGCACATCTTTTGCATGCTCCACTTTATCTTCTAGTATTGAAAATGACATAAATGTTTTGAAGAAAAGTGTAGATTGTTTGGGCTCCACTTTGAGCCAATGTGCTTTGGATCATACACGTTTGGAAACCTTAGTTCGTAAGAAACAAGTTCCATCTTTGCATGCACACCCTCCACGGCATACACATGCTCATCACGGTCACAAACTCCACACTATGTATGCTCATGTGTACACGTGTACACATTGTGGACGAAAGGGCCACCTTGCTAGATTTTGTTATGATCGTATTTATGATGAAAATTTAGCAACTAATTTTGTTTGGGTTAGGAAAGATACTAACCCCCGTGGACCCAAAAGAAAATAAGTACCAAAGACCACCCCTTTGATTTTTGATGTAGGTGTGGGCTCTCGCATCACGTGAGAGTGTTGGTGCCTTGAAGTGGATGCGTTCCATGCTTAAAGAAAACAATTTGGATGCATCACTTTCAAGGGGAGTTTGGTGGAGAAGACCACAATTGGTTTGGAGAACTTGAGAGGTGCCTTCATCGGTTTTGGTATCTATCTCTAACTCCCATTTATATTTACATGCTTTTCATGTTCATCTATTTATAGCATGTCATGTTTTATTGTTCATTATGCTTATGTCATGTTGATTAGATTAGTGTTATACATGTTAGTTACTTGAGACACCCATGTTTTATATGGATCTATATTTAGTGTTCTCACCTTATTTAAACTAATATTTATGCCCTAAATCTAATGCACATGCATATACATAATGATCATATGGATGTTTATGATTTTTGTTTTGTTGAATCATGTTTTGATTAGTATGTTAAATGCCTTGTTTATTAGATCATTGACATGCATGTTTAGCTTTTGAGATCACCCATGTTTAGATGGACCCATTTGTTGTGTTCTCACCATTCGTTTAGCTATTATGTATATCATGATTCTAATAGCATGTGATTTACATCATGATCATTTTTATGTCTATCATGTTGATTTATGTGTCGTTTTATGCTTCATGATTTGAATATTTGTTTAGATGTTAGTTTTCATGAAAACTAGGATTTATACTTGTACATAGAATGTGCCACAAGTAAATCTTTTTATGTTTGTGCTTGAATGCCTATTTGTACCCATTAGATGTGCTAGTATAGTCTAGTTTTGATGATTCATGCATTCTAACTTGTATTCCCATTTTGGATATGTTTCTATGATCATGTGTTTTAACTTCATGTATATGTCTATCTTGTCCAAACTATTGATTATACATATACATCCTTTGAGCCACGTGCCTTCATGCATATACTTTTGTGGACTCATTATGTTTAGGATATGTATGTATACTTTAGTTTGTACATGACATACATATGCCTTGAAGTTTAAATCGTTTTGATGATTTTCATGTTTTTTTAGGTAATTTCAATTGGTAATGAAAATTTAAGTATTTCATGTGTTAATGTTTTTTTAAGGAATTCCACATGAGCTTAATTGAATATTTTTATGTTGATATGTGTCACATAACACTTGTACACTCACTTTATTAGTTTACTCATGATTTGTTTTCATGAGAGTATGATAAGGGCTTTATGGATTTTGAGTGTTTAGTGATCATGTGAATTACATGTGTTTCATGAAAAACAATTTGGTTTTATTCCTTACTTGAAGGATTTCGTACTAGTTTAAAAAAAATTTCCTTTAACTAGTTCGTATTCTTCACTATGGTAGAAATTTTCAAACATACTACATTTTCAAACCTATTTTTGAAAACCCCTACCTTCCACGGGCGGTTGGATGGGCGATCATACTCATGTATGCTATATAGTGAAAATCTTTTTAAACTTGAACATGATTGGCAGGATAGGTTATATGAGATATATGTTGGCCCAAGGTTACAATCACCTGTTTTTAATGTGTTTTGATGATTACAAAATATATTAATTATTTGTACTAATATTGTTTATTGGTTAAGTGTGTTTCAGGATTCTAACTCAACTAGAAGGATTCTTCCCTAAAAGAAGGTGCTTTGGACTCAAGTCAACTCAATTTGGGCTCTAGAATCAAGTTTTGTAGATCATATGGTGAAAGCCCTCTTGAAGAACTTGAAGTCTTTAGAATCATTGTAAGAATAGAATGTTAAAGTTTGAGTGTTGGATATTGGCTCTAGGATACACATACACAATTTGGTTTTGTTAAAATGAGAGTCTTGTATTTAAGTTTCATGTTTTAAATTTGGTTTCATGTCTTAGTAGATATTTACATGACCCTAAGTTTTACAAAATAAATATCATGTTTAGTTCATGTTTATATACTCCTACTAGCATGTTACTTAAGTTTGTTCAAACCCAAAACTATTTTACAAAGTTTTCTAAATCAAAAAAAAATACTGTTTTTCCTGTTTCAGGCTGACCGGCCGACCGGCCCAGTCGACCGGCGCCAGTGCCAGGACGTGCACATTTGTGCACGTCTGTCGGTCGACCGCCCCGGTCGATCGACTGTGAGCAGTTGCTTTCGGGTTTTCTGGGTCGACCACCCCGGTCGACCACCAGAAGACCCGAGCCAACGGCTCTTTGCCAGCTGAGCTGGCGGTCGACCGGCCCGGTCGACCGCCAAGCCTGCAACAGCCAACGGCTCTTTCCTCTTTTGTGCAATTCTGAAATCTGTTTTTTGGACTGCTTTTTGGCAGACTTTTTCAGGGTTTTCCAGAACTTTTTCAGAGCAAATAAGGTCAAAATAAATTGTTTTTAACTTATTTCTCTCCCTATAAATAGTGGAGAAGAGTTACTTGCAAAATACCAAGAAAAATCCTCAAGTTTTCAAAGTTTTCAAAGAGAAAAGAAAAGTGTTAAGCTCTCCATTTCCAACTCTTTCTTGAGCTAGTTTTCAGTTGTGTTCCCTAGCAAAAATCATCTCTACAACTGAGTTTTTCTCACTACACTTCATAGAGCCAAAAATCCCTTACTCATTCTATAGTGAAGTTGTAAAAAGAGTGAGAGTGTTGTAAAAGAGTTTGGTGATCTTGTTGTGATCACTCTTGTTCTTGTGATCTTCTTGTTCTTGTGGAGACACCTCTTCGGTAGAGGTTATTGTACTTGGTGGAGCTCGGTGCTCGGGTCTTCGGTAGACCGTTGTAATCGTCCTCGGTGGATAGTGGAAACCCTTCACGGAGGTGAAGGCGGGGAGTAGAGCGGTGGCTCGAACCTCGAAATAAATACTTGTGTTTGCGATTGTCTTTTGCTCTTGCTCTCTATTTTACTTTTAATTTCTATTGCACTCTATTGCTTTTAATTACTTTCTTGTGATCTTGTTTCTTTTCTTGTGCTATTACTTCAAGTTTGTAATACTTGTGATATCTTGTGTGCATCTCATCATTGCATATTACTCATCCTTTGTTCGATCAATTCTCATACAACAAGGTTGCATTGCGCACCTCTAACCCATTCAAGGGGAATTGGGAGGAAGGAGTTCAGAACCTCTCACGGGGTATTCGGCTCTTAGTCTTATTTTGAGAGATCGTTGCATCATTCATCCATCTTAGTTTTAAAAAGATTGTTAGATTAGCAATAACACCTATTCACCCCCCCTCTAGGTGTTTTTCAATTGGTATCAGAGCTTGGTTACTAGGCTCTTGGCTTAACAACCCTAGAAAGATCCTAATATTGCTAATCATTTCATTCATTCTCACTTAGTAAAGATGGCCGATGGTATTAAGACACCCCCTAAGTTTGATGGACTTAACTTTCCCATATGGAAGGTTAAGATGACCGTTTTCTTGCAATCTCTAGGTAGTCGAGTTGCAAAGGCCGTGACCAAACCCTTTAGTGCACCCCCCGGTGATGAATCCACTTGGTCCGAAATTGAGACTAAGGAATTTGATGCCAATGCTAGGGCTCATTATGCACTACTTCAAGCCCTTAATGATGATGACATAGCTAGAGTTATTCATTGCAACTCCGCATATGAAATTTGGACACATTTGCTAGTTACACATGAAGGGACCTCACAAGTGAAGAGGGCTAAGATTGACCTTCTTCGGTCCCTATATGAGAATTTTTGCATGCAAGAAAATGAAACCATAGATGATATGGTTACAAGATTTACAAAGATCACTAATGGACTTTCTTCTCTAGGTGATGCTATCGACAACGATCAAAGAGTTAGAAAGATCATCCGGGCTCTTCCTCCTTCATGGGAAGTAAAAGCAACAACCTTGAAGGAACTCAATGACAAGGAGGAGATGGAGCTAATTGGTCTCATTGGGAACCTCAAAACCCATGAGATGGAGAGAAAGGCAAGGGAAGATATGGCTCCTTCCAAGAAAAAGACTATAGCCTTCAAAAGCCAATCCACACACTCCGACGAAGACGATGAAGAAGAAGATGACGAAGAGCTCTCACTTCTTGTGAAGAATGTCCGGAGGATGTACAACAAGGCTAAATTTCAAGGAAGGAAGAGATGGCAAGGAGGTAAAGAAAAAAGAAAGATCATTTGCTTTAATTGCCAAAGACCGGGACACATTGTTGCGGAGTGCCCGGATAAAGTAAAGCCCTCCACCTCAAAGAAGCCCTACAAGAAGAAAGCAATGAAGGCTACATGGGATTCCGAGAGCGAATCCGAGGAGGAGATTGATACCGCCAACATGTGCTTCATGGCCAATGAAAGCACAAGCAAGGTAACCCCTTCCACTTCTCCTAATGATGAACTTTCCATGGATGAATTAGGAGAAGCATTTGTAGAACTTTCACATAACTATGACTCTCTTAAGAAAAAGTATCTAAAAATGAAAAAGGAAAATGAATCTCTTAATCATCAAGTCTTTACTATTTCTAAAGAAAAAGATGAATTACTTTCCACTCTTGTTTCCACCCAAAAAGATTTTGACAAGCATAAGATTTCTTGTAAAGGCAAGTCCCCACAAATTGATTCTAATGAGATTACTATGCTTAAAGAAAGAATAGACTCATTGGGAATTGTTTTAAAAAATTTTGAGTTTGATAAGAAGAAACTAGAGGCCATGTTGAAAAACACCTAGAGGGGGGGTGAATAGGTGTGATTGCTAATCTTAAAAATTTTAACTCTCTAAATGCGGAACCTAAAACAAGTGAGGCTCAACTTAGTACAATTCAACAAGTGTAGCCGAATTCCTCTTGCGAGGCTCTGGACTAAACTCTTCTTGATTCCCCTTGATATGGGTTGAGGCGCTATGTGAAGCTCTTGTTGGATGAGTACGGGATTGGCACACACAAGTATGAAATGGATGATATGAAGAATGATGCAAACACAATGATATATGGCAAGAATTTCAAGCAAGCAAATAGTAGCACAAGAGATTTAAACAATATCACAAGTATGCAATAGAAAGCAATAAGGAGCTATTGAAAAGTAAAGCAAGAATTAGACGCAAAGACAATCGCAAACAAAGTGATTTGTTTCGAGGTTCGAGCCACCGCTCTACTCCCCGCCTTCACCTCCGTGAAGGGTTTCCACTATCCACCGAGGACGCCTTTACAATTTGGTCTACCGAAGACCGAGCACCGAGCTCCACCGAGTACAAAGGACCTCTACCGAAGAGGTTGCTCCACAAGGAAAGGATTACAAGAACAAAGTGATCACAACAAGATCACTACACTATTTCTCAAACTCTTTTACAAACACTCTCACTTCAATTACAACTTCACTATAGAATGAGTATTGGATTTTTGGCTCTATGAAGTGTGGTGAGAAAAACTTTCAGTTGTGGAGTGATATTAGTAATCAAACACAACTGAAAAACAAGCTCAAAAAGAATTGGAATGAAAGCTTTAAACTCTTTTCTTTTCTCTTTTGAAAACAACACAAACTTGAGGATTTTCTTGGTGATATGCAAGAGAGACTTCTCCTCTATTTATAGGGTTAGAAAATAGGTTTAAAATAATTTCTTTACACCTAATTTGACCTGCCAAAAGCTCCCCAACAACTCTCCAAAAATCTGTTAAAGCTGAAAACAAAAACAGTTTTTCAGAATAGCCCAAAGAGGAAAGAGCCGTTAGGCTATAGCAGGCTTGGCGGTCGACCGGTCCGGTCGACCGCAAGGCCAGCTGCAAAGAGCCGTTGGCTCTCGGTCGACCGGTCCGGTCGACCGTCCCAAAAGAGGAAACACAGTTTCCTTCTTCCGGTCGACCGGTCCGGTCGACCGAGAAAACCTGTGAGCAATTTGCTCTCCGTCGGTCGACGGTCCGGTCGACCGACAGACATGCACAAACAGTGCATGTCCAGACACATCGCCGGTCGACCGGGCCGGTCGGCCGGAGTTGCCTGAAACTGAAAACTGGGCTGGTTTTGAGTTAGAAAAATTTTGAGAAATATTTTAAAAAATACATATAGCTAAGTATTATGCAGAAAATAGTTTATACACATGTTTTATACAAGATTTTCAAGATATAAAGCTTTTGGTACATGTATATATAAACTAGGCATAAAACTTAGAAATAACCTTTTTTTTTTCAAAACATAGGAAATATATGAAACAAGTGTGTGTGCAAATCCTAGAGCCAAATTTCATATACTCAAACTTTAACATTCTATTTCTTACAATATTTCTAAGGACTTCAAGATCTTCAATAGGCTTCTTCATATAATCTTCAACACTTGTTCCTTGAGCCCAATTGGAGTTGACTTGAGTCCAAATCCTTGTATTTGTGAGAGAAGACTTCTAGAATGAATAGAAATCTGAAACATACTTAAACAACAAATGTTATTAGTACAAATAACTAATATGTTTTGTAATCATCAAAATACACTAATCATGGGTGATTGTAACCTTGGGCCAACAATCTCCCCTTTTTGATGATGACAAAACATATAGGTTATTTAAATAAACATGGAAGAAGAGTTTGAAAAACTCCCCCTCAAATAATGCTATGTATAAAAAATTGGACTATTGAAAGCACAATACATAAAGCATTCAATGTACAAAAGTTTTGTCAAAAACTTAAATAAACAAACTTTCTTTTTCTACATAACATAAAACTCAGTTTTGTCAAAAACTTAAATAAACAAACTAACAAACTCAAACAAATTCAAAATATCAAACTCTTAAACTTATTCAAATTCAAAATATCAAACTCCTTAAACTTATTCTCCCCCTTTTTGTCATACATCAAAAAGGGTTAAAATACCAATTGAAAAATTTTATTTTTAAGAATCCATAATGCAAACATTCAACTCACCACAAATAAATGAAAATCTAGCGTAGTCTAATGGTTTAGTAAAAATATCGGCAAGTTGAAAATCGGTAGAAACATATTCAATAACAATATCACCTTTCTCATAGTGATCTCTAAGAAAGTGATACCTAATGTCAATGTGTTTGGTTTTACTATGTTGATTTGCATTCTTTGTCATGTGAATAGTACTAGTATTATCACAAAATATTTTAACATGATCAAAGTGTAAATCATAGTCGAGGAGAGTATGTTTCATCCAAAGAACTTGTGCACAACAAGCTCCGGCTGCAACATACTCCGCCTCGGCGGTTGAAAGGGCTACCGAATTTTGCTTTTTGGAAGACCAAGATACAAGACAATTACCTAAGAATTGACATGTTCCACTTGTGCTCTTCCTATCTACCCTACAACCCGCATAGTCGGCATCCGAAAAACTCTTCATTTCAAATAATCCGGTTTTAGGATACCACAAACCCATTTCAATAGTGCCCTTAAGGTATCTAATTATGCGTTTAACCGCAATTATGTGAGACTCTTTAGGACAAGATTGAAAACGTGCACAAAGACAAACGGAAAACATAATATCCGGCCTACTAGCCGTCAAATAAAGCAAGCTACCAATCATGCTACGATATAATTTAATGTCTACACTTTTACCTTGTTCATCCTTGTCAAGCTTTGTAGTTGTTGCCATGGGAGTTTTGCTTACTTTCGATCCTTCAAGCCCAAACCTTTTGATTAGTTCCTTTGTGTACTTGGCTTGATTGATGAAGATCCCATCCTTCTTTTGCTTGATTTGGAGTCCAAGGAAATAGTTGAGTTCCCCCATCATAGACATTTCGAATTCATCCTTCATGCATGACTCAAAAGCTTTGCAAAGAGATTCATTAGTAGAACCAAATATAATATCATCCACATAAATTTGCACAATAAGAATATCCTTTTCTACATGTTTTGTAAACAAAGTTGTGTCAATTTTACCTTTCTTAAAACCATTTGAAATCAAAAATGAAGAAAGTCTTTCATACCAAGCCCTAGGGGCTTGTTTTAAACCATAAAGAGCTTTATCTAATTTAAAAACAAAATCCGAATGTGTAGGATCAACAAACCCGGGGGTTGTTCAACATACACCTCCTCCTCAATAAAACCATTTAGAAAAGCACTTTTAACATCCATTTGAAATAATTTGAAATCTTTATATGAGGCAAATGCTAGTGTCATCCGTATGGCTTCAAGCCGTGCTACGGGTGCAAAGGTTTCTTCAAAATCGATCCCTTCGATTTGAGTGTAACCTTGGACAACTAACCTAGCCTTGTTTCTAACTACATTACCCGATTCATCCAACTTGTTCTTAAAGATCCACTTAGTACCAATTGTTGGTCTATCGTGGGGCCTAGGAACAAGGTGCCAAACTTGGTTGCGCTCAAATTGATTGAGCTCCTCTTGCATGGCTAGCAACCAATATGAATCGGCCTCGGCTTCGAGGACATTTTTGGGTTCAATATGAGAAATGAATGCATAGTTACCACAATAGTCATGAAGTCTAGAGCGAGTAGTTACCCCTTTTGATACTTCACCTATGACGAGGTCCTTGGGATGATGTGGATTGTATCTCCAATCCTTTGGTAGTGGTTGAGTAAGCTCCACCTCATGTGTTTGATTTTCATTTCCTTGTGCCTCTTCCACCTTAGCTTCGCTTCCTTCATCATCCTTTGGTTTGTCTCCCATAGTAGAAGCATCCTCCAAGGTCACTTTCTCCAAACCTTCATCCAATGCATCTATTTCTACAACATTCTTAACAAACTTGTTAGATTCCTCAAACTTAACATGAATAGACTCTTCAATAGTCAATGATGATCTAATGAAAACTCTATAAGCCTTACTAGTGTTTGAGTAACCTACAAAAATAGCCTCATAAGATCTAGCATCAAACTTTCCTAAATTATCTTTTGTATTTAAAACAAAACATTTGCATCCAAAAACTTTGAAATAAGAAACATTTGGTTTTCTAGAAAAGTACATTTCAAAAGAAGTTTTAGTAGTATTTTTACACAAGAAAACACGATTTGATATATAGCATGATGTATTAACGGCCTCGGCCCACAAATAATGTGGTAGACCATATTCACTTAGCATTGTCCTAGCCATCTCTTGTAATGTTCTATTTTTCCGTTCAACTACTCCATTTTGTTGTGGAGTTCTAGGACAAGAAAGTTCATGCTTTATTCCATGTTCATCACAAAAAGTGGTAAAGGGTTGGTTAATGAATTCACCTCCTCTATCACTTCTTATTCTCAAAATCGAAACATCTTTTTCCTTTTCAACTCTTTTCTTAAAAGTTTGAAAATAAGAGAATGCTTGGCTTTTATGTTCAAGAAAGAAAACCCAAGTAAATCTTGAAAAGTCATTAACCAAAACATAAGCAAATCTATTCCCACTTAGACTTTTGGTTTGTGTAGGGCCAAAAAGATCCATATGGATTAACTCCAAAGGACGTGAGGTCATGATATCCTTAATTGACTTGAAAGTAGACTTAGTTTGTTTCCCAAATTGACATGCGTCACAAACTCGGTCCTTTTCAAAATTCAAGCAAGGAATACCTTTCACCATTTCCTTTGTGTTTAACCTAGAAATGTGATCAAAAGAAATATGCCCTAATCTCCTATGCCACAACCAAGAGTCATCATCGAGGGCTTTCAAACAAGTAATATTACAAGACATATTTAACATATCAATCATATAAATATTACTTTCACGAAAACCGGAAAATACACAAACATTAGAAGTTCTATCAATTACTTTACAAGCAACATTATCAAAAACAACATAAAAACCTTTATCACAAAGTTGACTAACACTCAAGAGATTATGCTTGAGGCCATCAACTAAAACTACATTTTCAATTAAAGGAGAGGTGCCAAGTTTTACATTACCAATACCGATGATTTTACCCTTGGCGTCATCTCCGAAGGTGACGGTGCCACCTTCATGATATCTTGATAGGGTTGCAAAGTTGTTGATGTCCCAAGTCATGTGCCTTGAGCAACCGCTATCAAGATACCACAATCCTCTACGTCGTTGGGATTTGGAAAGTACCTACATCATTTAACATAATTGTTGATTTTGGTACCCAAACTTTCTTGGTCCTTTAAAGTTAGTGCCTCGAACCCAAACATTATGACGTGATACGTTTAATCTATCATAGCAAAAATTGGCTAAGTGCCCTTTCCGTCCACAATGTGAACATGAGAACACTCTACTATACATGAATGCATGATGTGTATGTGTAGTGTGAGCATGTTTTGGGTTTTGCCATGTTGTTTAGGTTGTGTAGCATGAACATGAACATGAGCATGAGCATTTTTCTTTGGGGCTTGTTTCTTAGGAAACATAGCCTCAATTTTCTTCTTGTTAAACTCACAATTTTCAAAACAACACTTAATGAGTCTAATCTTTCCTTAAGCATAGAAACTTCATTAGAATCAATTAGTGGGGCCTTACCTTTGCAAGAAATCTTATATTTTTCAAAATCATTTTTAGTAGTGGCCAAAGTGGAAACCAAATCATCTTTTTCCTTGTAAGAGTAAAAACTTGAAGACTTAAAGATTCATTATCCTTTTTCATTTTAAGATACTTTTTCTTTAAGAAGTCATAATTTTGTGACAACTCAACAAAAGCCTCTTCTAACACATCCATAGAAAGTTCATTATCATGAGAAGGGGAAGAGGTTACCTTGCTTGTGCCTTCATTAGCCATGAAGCACATGTTGGCGGTGTCTATTTCTTCCTCGGATTCGGTCTCCGAATCCCAAGTTGCCTTCATAGCCTTCTTCTTGTAAGGCTTCTTTGAAGTGGAGGGCTTAGCTTTGTCCGGACACTCCGCAACAATGTGTCCGGGCTTTTGGCAATTGAAACAAGTGATCCTTCTTTCTTCTTTGCCTCCTTGCCATCTTCTTCTACCTTGGTACTTCGCCTTGTTGTACATCCTCCGGACATTCTTAACAAGGAGTGAGAGCTCCTCATCATCTTCTTCTTCATCGTCTTCATCGGAGTGTGTAGCTTGACTCTTGAAGGCGATAGTCTTCTTTTTGGAAGGAGCCATATCCTCCCTAGCTTTCCTTTCCATCTCATGGGTTTTAAGGTTCCCAATGAGACCTATAAGCTCCATCTCTTCATTGTCGTTGAGTTCCTTCAAGGTTGTTGCTTTAACTTCCCATGAAGGAGGAAGAGCTCGGATGATCTTCCTTACTCTTTGATCATTGTTGATATCTTCACCTAAAGAAGAGAGTCCATTAGTAATCTTGGTAAATCTTGTAACCATATCATCTATGGTTTCATTTTCTTGCATGCTAAATGTTTCATATTGGGACCGAAGAAGGTCAATCTTAGCCTTCTTTACTTGTGAGGTCCCCTCATGTGTGACTATCAAGTGTGACCAAATCTCATATGCGGATTTGCAATGGATAACCCTAGAAATGTCATCATCATTAAGGGCTTGTAGAAGTGCATAGTGAGCTTTGGCATTGGCATCGAATTCCTTAGTCTCTATTTCGGACCAAGTGGATTCGTCACCGGGGGTACACTAAAGGACTTAGTCACGGCTTTTGCAACTCGGCTACCTAGAGATTGCAAAAACACGGTCATCTTAACTTTTCATATGGGAAAGTTAAGTCCATCAAACTTAGGAGGGGTCTTAATTCCATCGGCCATTTTTACTATATGAATATGAATGAAATGATTAGCAAATTAGGATCTTCTCTAAGGTTGTTAAACCAAATCCTAGAGTCCAAGCTCTGATACCAATTGAAAAACACCTAGGGGGGGTGAATAGGTGTGATTGCTAATCTTAAAAATTTTAACTCTCTAAATGCGGAACCTAAAACAAGTGAGGCTCAACTTAGTGCAATTCAACAAGTGTAGCCGAATTCCTCTTGCGAGGCTCTGGACTAAACTCCTCTTGATTCCCCTTGATATGGGTTGAGGCGCTATGTGAAGCTCTTGTTGGATGAGTACGGGATTGGCACACACAAGTATGAAATGGAAGATATGAAGAATGATGCAAACACAATGATATATGGCAAGAATTTCAAGCAAGCAAATAGTAGCACAAGAGATTTAAACAATATCACAAGTATGCAATAGAAAGCAATAAGGAGCTATTGAAAAGTAAAGCAAGAATTAGACGCAAAGACAATCGCAAACAAAGTGATTTGTTTCGAGGTTCGAGCCACCGCTCTACTCCCCGCCTTCACCTCCGTGAAGGGTTTCCACTATCCACCGAGGACGCCTTTACAATTTGGTCTACCGAAGACCGAGCACCGAGCTCCACCGAGTACAAAGGACCTCTACCGAAGAGGTTGCTCCACAAGGAAAGGATTACAAGAACAAAGTGATCACAACAAGATCACTACACTATTTCTCAAACTCTTTTACAAACACTCTCACTTCAATTACAACTTCACTATAGAATGAGTATTGGATTTTTGGCTCTATGAAGTGTGGTGAGAAAAACTTTCAGTTGTGGAGTGATATTAGTAATCAAACACAACTGAAAACAAGCTCAAAAAGAATTGGAATGAAAGCTTTAAACTCTTTTCTTTTCTCTTTTGAAAACAACACAAACTTGAGGATTTTCTTGGTGATATGCAAGAGAGACTTCTCCTCTATTTATAGGTTAGAAAATAGGTTTAAAACAATTTCTTTACACCTAATTTGACCTGCCAAAAGCTCCCCAACAACTCTCCAAAAATCTGTTAAAGCTAAAAACAAAAACAGTTTTTCAGAATAGCCCAAAGAGGAAAGAGCCGTTAGGCTATAGCAGACTTGGCGGTCGACGGTCCGGTCGACCGCAAGGCCAGCTGCAAAGAGCCGTTGGCTCTCGGTCGACCGGTCCGGTCGACCGTCCCAAAAGAGGAAACACAGTTTCCTTCTTCCGGTCGACCGGTCCGGTCGACCGAGAAAAACCTGTGAGCAATTTGCTCTCCGTCGGTCGACCGGTCCGGTCGACCGACAGACATGCACAAACAGTGCATGTCCAGACACATCGCCGGTCGACCGGGCCGGTCGGCCGGAGTTGCCTGAAACTGAAAACTGGGCTGGTTTTGAGTTAGAAAAATTTTGAGAAATATTTTAAAAAATACATATAGCTAAGTATTATGCAGAAAATAGTTTATACACATGTTTTATACAAGATTTTCAAGATATAAAGCTTTGGTACATGTATATATAAACTAGGCATAAAACTTAGAAATAACCTTTTTTTTTTCAAAACATAGGAAATATATGAAAAAAGTGTGTGTGCAAATCCTAAAGCCAAATTTCATATACTCAAACTTTAACATTCTATTTCTTACAATATTTCTAAGGACTTCAAGATCTTCAATAGGCTTCTTCATATAATCTTCAACACTTGTTCCTTGAGCCCAATTGGAGTTGACTTGAGTCCAAATCCTTGTATTTGTGAGAGAAGACTTCTAGAATGAATAGAAATCTGAAACATACTTAAACAACAAATGTTATTAGTACAAATAACTAATATGTTTTGTAATCATTAAAATACACTAATCATGGGTGATTGTAACCTTGGGCCAACACATGTTTCCTAAGAAACAAGCCCCTAAGAAAAATATTCACCATGCTCATGCTCATGTTCATACCACACAACCTTTACATCGTGGCAAACCCCCAAAGCATGCTCACACTTCACACACACATCATACATTCATGTATGGAAGAGTGTTCTCATGTTCACATTGTGGGCGGAAAGGGCACTTAGCCAATTTTTGCTATGATAGACTAAGTGCATCTTTTCATAATATTTGGGTTCGAAACACTAACTTTCAAGGACCCAAGAAAATTTGGGTACCAAAGTCAACAACTTTGTTAAATGATGTAGGTACCTTCCAAGGCCCAACGACGTAGAGGATTGTGGTATCTTGATAGTGGTTGCTCAAGGCACATGACTTGGGACATCAACAACTTTGCAACCCTATCAAGATACCATGAAGGTGGCACCGTCACCTTCGGAGATGATGCCAAGGGTAAAATCATCGGTATTGGTAATGTGAAAATCGGCACATCCCCTTTAATTGAGAATGTTGTTTTAGTTGATGGCCTCAAGCATAACCTCTTGAGTGTTAGTCAACTTTGTGATAAAGGTTTTGATGTAGTTTTTGATAATGTAGCTTGTAAAGTAATTGATAGAATTTCTAATACTTGTGTGTTTTCCGGTTTTCGTGAAAGTAATGTTTATATGATAGATATGTCTAATATGTCTTGTAATATTACTTGTTTAAAAGCCCTCGATAATGACTCTTGGTTGTGGCATAGAAGATTAGGGCATATTTCTTTTGACCATATTTCTAGGTTAAACACAAAGGAAATGGTGAAAGGTATTCCTTGTTTGAGTTTTGAAAAGGACCGAGTTTGTGACGCATGTCAATTTGGGAAACAAACTAAGTCTTCTTTCAAGTCAATTAAGGATATCATGACATCACGTCCTTTGGAGCTAATTCATATGGATCTGTTTGGCCCTACACAAACCAAAAGTCTAAGTGGGAATAGATTTGCATTTGTTTTGGTTGATGACTTTTCACGGTTTACTTGGGTTTTCTTTCTTGAACACAAAAATCAAGCACTTTCATATTTCCAATCTTTTAAGAAAAGAGTTGAAAAAGAAAAAGATGTTTCAATTTTAAGAATAAGAAGTGATAGAGGAGGTAAATTCATTAACCTACCCTTTACCACTTTTTGTGAAGAACATGGAATTAAGCATGAACTTTCTTATCCTAGAACTCCACAACAAAATGGAGTAGTTGAACGGAAAAATCGAACTTTACAAGAGATGGCTATGACAATGCTAAGTGAATATGGTATACCACATTATTTGTGGGCCGAGGCCGTAAATACATCATGCTATATATCAAATCGTGTTTTCTTGTGTAAAAATACTTCAAAGACTTCTTTTGAAATGTACTTTTCTAGAAAACCAAATGTTTCATATTTCAAGGTTTTTGGATGCAAATGTTTTGTTTTAAATACAAAAGATAATTTAGGAAAATTTGATGCTAAAGCTTATGAGGCAATTTTTGTGGGTTATTCTTATACTAGTAAAGCTTATAGAATCTTCAATAAATCATCTTTGACTATTGAGGAATCTATACATGTTAAGTTTGAAGAATCTAACTTGTTTGTTAAGAATGTTGTAGAAATAGATGCTTTGGATGAAGGCTTGGAGAAAGTGACCTTGGAGGATACACCTACTATGGGAGACAAGCCAAAGGATGATGAAGGAAGTGAAGCTAAAGTTGAAGAGGCTCAAGGACATGAAATTCAATCAATTGAAGTGGAGCCTACTCAACAACTTCCAAAAGATTAGAGATACAATCCTCATCATCCCAAGGACCTCGTCATAGGTGAAGTATCAAAAGGGGTAACCACTCGCTCTAAACTTCATGATTTTTGTAGACATTATGCATTTATTTCTCATGTTGAACCCAAGAACGTCCTCGAAGCCGAAACCGATTCATATTGGTTGCTAGCCATGCAAGAGGAACTCAATCAATTTGAGCGCAACCAAGTTTGGCACCTTGTTCCTAGGCCCCACGATAGACCAACAATTGGTACTAAGTGGATCTTTAAGAACAAGTTGGATGAATCGGGTAACGTTGTTAGGAATAAAGCTAGGTTAGTTGCCCAAGGTTACACTCAAATCGAAGGAATCGATTTTGAAGAAACCTTTGCACTCGTAGCACGGCTTGAAGCCATACGGATGACACTAGCATTTGCCTCATATAAAGATTTTAAATTGTTTCAAATGGATGTTAAAAGTGCTTTTCTAAATGGTTTTATTGAAGAGGAGGTGTATGTTGAACAACCCCCCGGGTTTGTTGATCCTACACATCCGCATTTTGTGTTTAAATTAGATAAAGCTCTTTATGGTTTAAAACAAGCCCCTAAGGCTTGGTATGAAAGACTTTCTTCATTTTTGATTTCAAATGGTTTTAAGAAAGGTAAAATTGACACCACTTTGTTTACAAAACATGTAGAAAATGACATTCTTATTGTGCAAATATATGTAGATGATATTATTTTTGGTTCTACTAATGAATCTCTTTGCCAAGCTTTTGAATCATGCATGAAGGATGAATTTGAAATGTCTATGATGGGGGAGCTCAACTATTTCCTTGGACTTCAAACCAAGCAAAGGAAGGATGGGATCTTCGTCAATCAAGCCAAGTACACAAAGGAACTCATCAAGAGATTCGGACTTGAAGGCGCTAAAGTGAGCAAAACTCCCATGGCAACAACTACCAAGCTTGATAAGGATGAACAAGGTAAAAGTGTAGACATTAAAGTTTATCGTAGCATGATAGGTAGTTTATTGTATTTGACGGCTAGTAGGCCGGATATCATGTTTTCCGTCTGTCTTTGTGCTCGTTTTCAATCATGTCCTAAGGAGTCTCATTTAGTAGCGGTAAAACGCATTATTAAATACCTTAAGGGCACTATTGAAATGGGTTTGTGGTATCCGAAAACCGGACTATTTGATATGAAGAGTTTTTTGGATGCCGACTATGCGGGTTGTAGGGTAGATAGGAAGAGCACAAGTGGAACATGTCAATTCCTAGGTAATTGTCTTGTATCTTGATCTTCCAAAAAGCAAAATTCGGTAGCCCTTTCAACCGCCGAGGCGGAGTATGTTGCGGCCGGAGCTTGTTGTGCACAAGTTCTTTGGATGAAACATACTCTCCTCGACTATGATTTACACTTTGATCATGTTAAAATATTTTGTGATAATACTAGTACAATTCACATGACAAAGAATGCAAATCAACATAGTAAAATCAAACACATTGATATTAGGTATCACTTTCTTAGAGATCATTATGAGAAAGGTGATATTGATATTGATTATGTTTCTACCGATTTTCAACTTGCCGATATTTTTACTAAACCATTAGATTATGCTAGATTTTTCTTTATTTGTAGTGAGTTGAATGTTTGCATTATGGATTCTTAAAGATAAATTTTTAAATGTTTTGTTTGCTTTGTTTAAACCTTTTTGATGTATGACAAAGGGGGG
This sequence comes from Agave tequilana, assembly GCA_038442645.1. Lineage (NCBI taxonomy): Eukaryota > Viridiplantae > Streptophyta > Magnoliopsida > Asparagales > Asparagaceae > Agave > Agave tequilana. The sequence continues at coordinate 20,964 of JAVJIF010027503.1, forward strand.
AGAAAAAGAAAAAGAGTTTTGTGTTTGTTGTGTATTTTGAGTTTTAACAAAACTATGTGTTTTCAATGCCTTATGTATGTAGCTTTTCATAGCATTATTGATACATAGCATTATTTGAGGGGGAGCTTTCCAAGCTCTTCTTCCATTTTTGTTTAAATAACCTATATGTTTTGTCATCATCAAAAAGGGGGAGATTGTTGGCCCAAGGTTACAATCACCTGTTTTTAATGTGTTTTGATGATTACAAAACATATTAGTTATATGTACTAATATTGTTTATTGGTTAAGTGTGTTTCAGGATTCTAACTCAACTAGAAGGATTCTTCCCTAAAAGAAGGTGCTTTGGACTCAAGTCAACTCAATTTGGGCTCTAGAATCAAGTTTTGAAGATCATATGGTGAAAGCCCTCTTGAAGAACTTGAAGTCTTTAGAATCATTGTAAGAATAGAATGTTAAAGTTTGAGTGTTGGATATGGCTCTAGGATACACATACACAATTTGGTTTTGTTAAAATGAGAGTCTTGTATTTAAGTTTCATGTTTTAAATTTGGTTTCATGTCTTAGTAGATATTTACATGACCCTAAGTTTTACAAAATAAATATCATGTTTAGTTCATGTTTATATACTGCTACTAGCATGTTACTTAAGTTTGTTCAAACCCAAAACTATTTTACAATATTTTCTAAGTCAAAAAAAAATACTGTTTTTCCTGTTTCAGGCTGACCGGCCGACCGGCCCGGCCGACCGGCGCCAGTGCCAGGACGTGCACATTTGTGCACGTCTGTCGGTCGACCGCCCCGGTCGACCGATTGTGAGCAGTTGCTCTCGGATTTTCTGGGTCGACCGCCCCGGTCGACCGCCAGAAGACCCGAGCCAACGGCTCTTTGCCAGCTGAGCTGGCGGTCGACCGGCCCGGTCGACCGCCAAGCCTGCAACAGCCCAATGGCTCTTTCCTCTTTTGTGCAATTCTGAAATCTGTTTTTTGGACTGATTTTTGGCAGACTTTTTCAGGGTTTTCTAGAACTTTTTCAGAGCAAATAAGGTCAAAATAAATTGTTTTTAACTTATTTCTCTCCCTATAAATAGTGGAGAAGAGTTACTTGCAAAATACCAAGAAAAATCCTCAAGTTTTCAAAGTTTTCAAAGAGAAAAGAAAAGTGTTTAAGCTCTCCATTTTCAACTCTTTCTTGAGCTAGTTTTCAGTTGTGTTCCCTAGCAAAAATCATCTCTACAACTGAGTTTTTCTCACTACACTTCATAGAGCCAAAAATCCCTTACTCATTCTATAGTGAAGTTGTAAAAAGAGTGAGAGTGTTGTAAAAGAGTTTGGTGATCTTGTTGTGATCACTCTTGTTCTTGTGATCTTCTTGTTCTTGTGGAGACACCTCTTCGGTAGAGGTTATTGTACTTGGTGGAGCTCGGTGCTCGGGTCTTCGGTAGACCGTTGTAATCGTCCTCGGTAGATAGTGGAAACCCTTCACGGAGGTGAAGGCGGGGAGTAGAGCGGTGGCTCGAACCTTGAAACAAATACTTGTGTTTGCGATTGTCTTTTGCTCTTGCTCTCTATTTTACTTTTAATTTCTATTGCACTCTATTGCTTTTAATTACTTGCTTGTGATCTTGTTTCTTTTCTTGTGCTATTACTTCAAGTTTGTAATACTTGTGATATCTTGTGTGCATCTCATCATTGCATATTACTCATCCTTTGTTCGATCAATTCTCATACAACAAGGTTGCATTGCGCACCTCTAACCCATTCAAGGGGAATTGGGAGGAAGGAGTTCAGAACCTCTCACGGGGTATTCGGCTCTTAGTCTTGTTTTGAGAGATCATTGCATCATTCATCCATCTTAGTTTTAAAAAGATTGTTAGATTAGCAATAACACCTATTCACCCCCCTCTAGGTGTTTTTCATTTGGTATCAGAGCTTGGTTACTAGGCTCTTGTTTTGAGAGATCGTTGCATCATTCATCCATCTTAGTTTTAAAAAGATTGTTAAATTAGCAATAACACCTATTCACCCCCCCCCTCTAGGTGTTTTTCAATATACACTTGATCTTATTGTTGTTTCAATTAGTATCATTGAATTCTTTCAATTGGTATCAATCTTGACATTTTTTTTTTGTATACTCATATATTTTTATGTATGTATGCTTACATTTCAAATTGTATCAATTTCGATTGGTATCAAACTTTCCATACATATATGTGTTTTAGTTGTGCTTACTATATTTCTATATCTTAGAGCACAAATTTTGATTATGATAAGCTTGAGTTTCAACTTTGTTTCAATTGATTAGTCTTCAATTGGTATCCATATACAAGCCTTATCATCGTTTTAGTTGGTATTTCATAAAGGGGGAGAAAATCTTGTATTTCATTTTTCAATTGGTATTTTGTATTCCACTCCCTTGCTTATGATAGAAAATAATAGTTTCAATTTGATATCATATGCTTAAAAAGAATAATAATTTCAATTGGTATTAAGATTTATGTTTAGAAATTCAAAATTTGTAATGTTTAATTTCAATTGATATCAAGATTGTTTATTTACAATTGGTATGTTGTTTGTTTACTTATCAATTGGTATCAAGATTTTTGTTTTTCAATTGCTATAGTTTCATTTTTAGTTGGTATCATATGCACTTCCTTGACACATTTTTAATTGGTATCATATTTGATTTGACCCCTTATTGATATCGTTTTTGTTTTAGACAAAAAGGGGGAGAACATTTTGTTTTTGATACATCCCTTTGTTGATTCCTTGTTTTGAACAAAAAGGGGAGAAGAATATATATTTTTTATTTGTTTTGTTTTTAACCCCTTTGTTGATGATTGACAAAAAGGGGGAGAAGAATTTGAGTTTATATATGCATATTATGCATGTTTTATGTTTTTATTAAGTTCATTTGGTATCAAAGCATTATTTAAAGAACATGTTTATTTTTGGTATCAAGAGCTTGTAAAAGAGATCATTAGTTTTGTTTTGCATATATAAGTTTAATTGGTATCTAGAGCATGTTTATTTGTTTTTGAAAATTTCATTGGTATCTAGAGCCTTTTATTGTTTTATGCATATCTATGCATGTTTCATGTTTCATATTCATTGCATATTTATGTTTATTTGTTTATGCATGAGTTAAGGGGGAGCTTCTTTGAAGCTTAACTTTAATCCATGCATATATAACTCCATGAGTTTTGTCATCATCAAAAAGGGGGAGATTGTTGGCCCAAAGGCCTTCCACTCTAGTTTTGATGATGATTAACTCATGTAGTTATGTGTACTAATAATCTTGTGATTTTAGTTTCAGATCATTAATCAAGATATTAGTTGGTGATTAGCTTCAACAAGATGATTTGGAAGCTATTCACATGGTGATTCAAGAGCCCGAGCGACAAGGTCATATATAGCACTCATTGGAGTCTAGCTCGGTGGATCACGAAGTTTTGGATCGAGTCGGCTTGGAGACGGCGCTCTACAAGATGACATCGGTACCATAGTTTAGTTTTGTGTTTAGATCCAAATTGTAAAGATTAGAATAGTATGATATGCTCAAGTTCACAACACACACGTTTCATGTTTTGGTTTTGGTTTTCGGTTTGCTTGGTTTAACCGATCTTGGTTTTCATGAATAGATATTATATCAAAACAAGTTTACATGGTTTAATGTATATTAGATTTGTTCTATATACATGCATGCTTCAACTATTTAAACAAGCTTAGCTTGATAGTCTATTTCATGTGTTTTATGTTTTGGTATTTCTAACAAAACATATTTTTAGAATTAAAGTCAAAAACATGGATATATATATGTTTCATGTATATTGGATTTCTATCCATATACAACATGCTTCAAAGTGTTTAAATATCATGTTTTTGTATTTGGATGAGTTTTGGACAAAATGTATTTTCTATTCAAAAATTCAAGTTTTAGAAAATACGGTTTTTGGTTTTTGGCAAAATTTCTATAACACAAAAATGGTCCATATTGTTTGAAATTTATGTTGAAAATTTTAACACAAGTTTATATTTCAATGTAAAATGATAAAACTATTTTTGTGTAATTTTAGAGATTTTATGGGAATTTTTAGAATTAAAAATTACCTGTTTATCAGTCCCTGAACTGCTGCTGCCAGGCTAGGTCGGTCGACCGGACGGTCGACCGGACCAAGTAGCCGGTCGACCGTAGCGGTCGACCGACGTGCACGAATACGTGCACGCTGGCTTACCCATAAGCCAGTCGACCGCACGGTCGACCGACTGAGAGCAGGTTGCTCTCGGGTTGCCCCGGTCGACCGAGCGGTCGACCGGACAGAGAGCTGTTGCTCTCTGTATCTGGGTCCGGTCGACTGACCGGTCGACCGGTAGTTGCCAGCGGTCAAAAGTGACCATTGGCCGGTCGACCGACCGGTCGACCAGTAGTTCATTTCTGGCAGTTTTTGCTGCCAACAGTTATAATTTTTTGGGGCTTTAAATACCCCATTGGAAAGAGGTTTTGGCTAAGAATTTTTGTGCTAATATTTTCATACTCTCCAGTGTTTTCACAGCAATCAAAAGAAGTTTTTGGGCTTTAAATTGAACAATCTATTTGGTGTTTTTGCTAGGGTTTGGACAATCAAAGAAAAGGGTTTTTGGGAAAAGTGTTTGATTAAACTTCTTCATCTTGGTTTCTAGTTTTTCCCAAGGATTTTCTTTGAGATTTTGATTTTCATTCCTTTGGTTTTCTCCACACTTGAGCTACATCTACTATCTCATTCTATAGGATCCTTGTATGAAAAAGAAATTGTTTGTGGTTGTTTGTTAGACCACCAAGTTGTAAACCCTATCTTAGCTTGGCTTTGTGCCTTTCCTCATTGTGTTGAGGAGGTTGTGCTATTGGGTTGTATCCCTCAAGGTGTGAGGTGATCCTTGTGTAAGCTTTGTGCTAATCCCTCAAGTTGTGAGGTGATTGTTTTGTTGGCTTGGTGCTTTGCCTCAAGAAGGAGGTTGTGGTTGTAAAGAGAGGAGTTGGGTACTCCTTGTAATTGTTATTGCCCCAAATCCTCGGTGGAGGTTCCCTTTGTGGGAGTCCTTTGTGGACAAGCTAGTGGAGTTGAAATCCTTCTGGGTGAAGGCGGGGATGTAGAGCTGGGTGCTCGAACCACGAAACAAATCTTGTTGTTTGCTCTTGATCCATTGACTTTTACTCTCTCTCTCTCTCTCTCTTTACTTTGTGCCTTGCATTATTTCATATTGATCATTCATACTTATATGCTTGGCTTGGTTGTGTGTGCATCACTCATTTAGTGAAATTGCAATTAAGTTTTAAATTCCGCATTTAGTTCACTTGATTAGCATTATCATCTATTCACCCCCCTCTAGGTGATTTCATATAGCACACCCGGACAGGCAGGCAAGGGGGTAGGGGTGCCAGTACACCCCTCGAAAACGCCTGGTGGCCTCCACGTCGAATCCTACAGGAAGTTGTACAACATATGTATGGCCACCATAAACACAGAAGCTATATCGATAGCCATCAATTTCCCCCATCCCGGTGTAAGTTGTTTAAATATAACAGAGTCTCAAATAATAATATTCACGGGGTATTCACAAATGTACAATATCCATGGTTATCCTATTACGGGAGTCAACAGGAGTATAATATTAGGAATAATGTCAGGAGCCTCCCTATTTCAGGGTTCAAGTATACAGGAGTACAGGAGTTCAGGAGTACCAAATATCTGGTAATAATATAATAGTCATGCCAAGTCCCCGTAAAAGTGATAGTCATGAATATGTCATATAACACAGGTATCAGGGGTCGTAATGTCCGGTCAAGGGTCAAGATGTCAAGTCCAGGTATATGTACCACATGAAAGCATATCATATACCGTGTGTCAGGTGCAGGTGTCAAGTATGACATATATCAAGTACCAGGTCTATATATCGAGTGCCGGTGTAAATACCAAGTGCCGGACTCAGAAATAACATATCAAGTGTAACATGCCAAGTGTCGGTGTAAATACTGAGTACTGGAGTAAATACCGAGCACCAGTGTAAATACTGAGTACCGATGTCAGATGTCACAGGTCAAGTACAGCATGGCAAATATCGGTATCAAATATAGCATGACAATTATCGGTGTCAAATATAGCATGGCAAATACCGGTGTCAAATATAGCATGGCAAATACGGTGTCAAATATAGCATGGCAAATACCAGGTCAAATATAGCATGGAGTCATGTACTAAAAATTACCATAGCAAGTATTAGGCATATTAAAATATCCACATGTCAATATCATATTATAAATACAAGGGTAAATATTTTTAATTTAATAATAAACACTCGCCTGAAACCGGGGTGAAATACCGGTTAAAAATCTAAAAAATCGGCAATCCGCACGAGAAATCCACTAGCCCGTAGTTGTATATTAAAATATATAATTAAAAATATTTATATAAATATTAGAGAGGGAAAGAGAGAGGAGAGAGAAAGTTGTAGGAAGAAGAGAGAGAAAAAGAGAGAGAAAATGTGGTGTTTTTAAAAGGAAAATAGGAATTAAAATGAAAGGGGTTAGGTTTGTAAATATAGTGAAGTAATAAGGGAATGAGGGGAGGGGTATTTTTGGAATGAGGGAAATATGAGTGTTTATTTAGGGAATGAAGGGATTTGAAATAAAAGAAAGAAAGAAAGAAAAGAAGAAAGAAAGAAAGGAAAGGAAGGAGGAGGGAAGGGGTGGCCGTCGGCGGTGGTGGGCGCGCGCGCGCCTCCCCAAGGGGAGGGGAGGTGGTGTGGAGGTTTTTGGAGGAGTTGTTTTAGTTGTTTTGGTGGAGGTTGGTGATGGTGGTTGGTGGTGATGGTTGTGGTGATGATTGGAGGTGGTGGAGAGTTAGAGGAGGAGGAGGTGATGATATTGGGTTGGTTGGAGTGGAGAATTTGGTGGAGGGGATGGTGAATTTTGGAGAAGAAAGGGTGGTAATGGAGGTGGGTTTTGGTGAAATTGGTGGTGGTGGGAGGTTGTTGGAGGTTGAAGGAGATGGTGGTGTGAAGAGGAGGTGTTGGGGAGTTGGTTGGGTGGCCTAGGAGTGGCCGGCGGCGGCGGTGGTGAAGGTGGAGGCGGCGGCCATGAGAGGATGCGTGAGTGGGTTATTTGGTTGAAGGAGATGAAGTTGATTTTTGGATTTTTGTTTGAAATGTATGGTATTGTGGTGGTTTAATAGAGGATGAGAGAAGAAAGATTTGATGGTTTAGGGGGGTGATAGGGCTGCGGCAGCAGCCCTACTGCTGTCGGTGGCGGCAGCGGGCGGCTTGGCATGGATCAAGGAGCTAATTGTGGGGGAGAAAATCAAAGTGAAGAAAAGAAAAAGAAAGAAAAGAAAGAAAATTAAAAAATAAGAAAAAAGAAAATAAAATAATTTAATTTTTTATTATTAACTAATTATTTATTATAATTTCTGGTAGTATAAAATAGGGGAGTAGAGGAGGGAAAAGTAAGAAAAGAAATCGCCGGTAAAAATATTATTATTTAAATAAGGCGAAATTTTGACTGTTTCAGAAACGTACCAAAAAATTCTCAAAAATAGAAAATATTATTCTAAAATACACGATAAAATCGGATTCAAGAAATTCGATGTAGTTTTCAAATTAAAAATCTTGGAATCTTCTGGCGATACCGGCCGACACCAGAATCGGTCAAATTTTGATAAATTTAAAAAAAAAACCCCAAAAAATGTATTTAGATAGAAAATGAAATTTTAAGAAGTATGGTGAAGCTGTTTCTGAAAATTCAAACCCGTTTGAAAACTAAAAATCCGGGAATCAGTCAGTGATGCCGACCGACACCGGTTTTGGAGATTTTGCAGAAAATTTCGAAAAATTTCAGAAAATCATGAAAAATTTAAAATATTAGAAAACAGTCTCTGAAACTGAAATCGGTCAAATCGGACTACCAGAAAGTCAAATCGGGCTACTGGCTGGTATCGGGTTCCCGGTCCGGGTCAGGGCTTACTCTAGATCTGAGAATCCAGATCCGATACTAAATAATATAAGTAATCACAACCAAGAACACAAACAGGAAGAAAACTGATCAATATGGTCGAAAAATTTTGGGACTCGTATCTGGGTACGTATCCCGGTACGGGGTGCTACAGATCATTGAGGTCAATGCACGTGCTTTAAAGTTAGGATATACAAAATAGCTAACTATAGTGAGAGCACAAAAATAATAGTCCATAAATATGGGTGTATCTCAAATACTATTTATGTATATCACAAGTCTAAATATTGCATTTAAACACAATGAAAAATCAAAACATGCTAAAAGTCAATCAATGAAAGCATGTAAACAAAATAAGGAGTTAGAGATAGTTACCAAAGCCAATAGGGCTAATTTCTAGGTCTCCAAACCATAGTGGTCCTCCCACCAAACATCCTTGAAGGTGATGCATCAATGTAGTGTCCATCAAACTCAAACTCATCCACCATCAAGGCACCAATACCCTCACGTCAAGCGAGAGCCCACACCTACATCAAATACAATAGGACTGAATTTTAGTGCCCATTGATAGGTAGTAAAAAATACATATTTATCACTACATTTACTATCATGTTTCCCTATTTATTCTTTTAATTATGCACTATTACTAAAGTTTTGTTATTTAATGTGTGCAGGCCTTGAGTAATTATTTAAATAAAAGAATAAAGCCTAAATGAAGCCCAGAAGCCCAAAAGCCATGTGCAAGCCCATGTGCAAAAGTTATAGTAATTTAGAAGTTTCTTATTATCTAACCTAATCTAAACTTGGATTTTTAAACTCTTTATTTAAAATCTAAGTGAAGAAAAGGAAGGATAAGAAAGAACTCCTAATTTCTAAAAGAAGAGGAAAAGGATGGACTTCTACTCAACCCTAGTTACTTGCAGGACAAGGCTAAAGATAAAAGGAGAAGAGTGCAAAGATAGAAATTCGTTTCAAAAAGATTTGGATTTATGATAACTTGCTTCCCAAGTTATCCCGAATTTTCAAAATAAAGAGTCGGTATGCAAAATCCAGAATGATATACCCAGATGGACGGACCAGAGGAGGCCACGCGCGAAGACGCGTGGCCAGAAGCTAATCTATGGCCGCGTTTCCGCGGCCCTATGAATAGGGTTGGCTACCAGTTTTCGTAGGGGAGTTGTACCGGACTCTACTTCTTCCATCTCCTATAATACCCCTGCAGAGCAACAGAGAGGGGGCATTCAGAGACGGGACTTAGGGTTTTTCTTTAGATTTTCTCTTTGCAAATTTCTTGTAATTTCGTTTCGTTTTTAGCATATTTTGGAGGAGGAGAGGAGCATTGTATTTGGAAGTGACATTCAAATAAAGGTTACCTTTTCTTCTTTGTCATTTAATTTTGTTATTTAATTTTGTTTTATGCTGTGATCTTTTTATTTGTCTTCTTCTCTCTTTCACAATTCTTCACATTAAACAAAATTGAAAATAAAAAAAAAGAGATGAATAACTAATTTTAAATTGTGGTTTACTAATCTCTTAAACAACCCTAGTGTAGTTTAGAAAGTGGATGGATTGATAATCACTTTTAGAAACCCTAAGATTAAAACAGTTTTCTTGAAGATTAATTGATAGTTAGTTTTTCTAATCTAGGTTACACTTCTAAACTATTCTTCATAAATTCATACTTAAGAACTTTGATAGCATAACTTTAAGTTAAGCCTTTTCTTATGCTATACTTAGAAGTTAGGATGAACACTTGTTGAATTTTTATTAGTGCACACTAGTTAGATTCTAATATCATTTATCTTGTTTGAATTTCTATTAATAACCTAGGATAGATTTTACTTGTTTCAAAATGATATTCACTTTTCAAGACTTGCACTATGGGTTGTGGTAGAAGATTAGTAAACTGCATATCTCCAATCAAATCATTCAAATCTAATCACTCTCTTTTGTTTTGTTCTAAGTAAAACGGAGAAATCGTCCGAAACGCTTGCATCGCATCCTTCCCTGTGGATCGACCCGCTTTGGCCCTTGCTGCAGCGGATAGAATTGAGACGAACTTTCTAACTCTTAACCTTTTTCTTTATTACAATTTCTCGCCATTCAATCAAATTTTGAATAGTAAACCAAGGATTCAATTTATAAAATCACCTTTAAGTGTGAATACTTATGCTTCTTGAGGCACATGTATCCAGCTTAATTAGTGAATTTTTGTTTTGTTTTTGTTTTATTTTTATTTTTTATCAGGCACAAGAGTCTTTGTCTTAGAATCCTAGATATGTAAATGTATTAGGTATGCACATTTCATTAAGGTAAAAATCAAGACTAATTACTTATTCAATTTTTTCTCCTATACCAAAAAATTCAACAATTTATTTATTTTGACCAAGTTTGTAGAAATCCTAATCATGATTTTCCTAATACTTAAGACTAACTTAGATTTCTTTCAAAAGATAAGTCAAAATATTGTCCTTTTTTTAATCTTTTTATTATTATTATTTTTTTATGTTAGAACAAATAAAGAGAAAAAGTGTTTTTTTTATGTTAGAACAATAAAGAAAACTTATTATTATTTTTTATATGTTTTTAATTTTTTTTGTTACATTTTACCCTTCCCCCACACTTGTCTCATGCATTGTCCCCAATGTATGAATGAAATGCATGGATGCATGATTTGGCCGAAAGATAGAGTTACCGATACATTGGGTCAAAAAGACCCATGGCTGCATTTACTTCCGGTACTGATTCCAAAAATATTTTAAGACGTTGACCATTTACCTTGAATGTAATGCCATTTTTCGGGTCGTAGATCTCTATGGCTCCGTGTGGAAACACAGTCTTAACAATGAAGGGCCTGTCCATCTTGATTTTAACTTGCCGGGAAAGAGATGAAGACTAGAGTTATAGAGTAACACTTTTTGTCCTTGGACAAAGTTTTTCTCGTGATGAACTTATCGTGAAACACCTTAACCCTATCTTCACAATTTTCGCATTTTCATATGCTTCGTTCCTCAACTCCTCTAGTTCAGAAATTTGCAATTTTCGAAACTCACTGGCCTTATCTAAATCGAAATTCAGCTGCTTAATTGCCCATAAGGCACGGTGCTCTATCTCAACAGGAAGGTGGCAAGCCTTTCCAAAGACTAGTTTGTATGGAGACATTCCTAGAATCGTTTTAAAGGCAGTCCTATATGCCCATAAGGCATCCACCAATTTGGTGGACCAGTCCTTCCTATTCTGATTCACAGTTTTCTCCAAGATAAGCTTGACTTGCTTATTGGAAACTTCTACCTGTCCACTGGTTTGAGGATGGTACGGCGTAGATAACTTGGAGTTATGGCATATTTTCGCATAAGAGCTTCAAAAGTTCTATTGCAAAAATGTGTACCATTGTCACTAATTATGGCACGAGGGGTTCCAAAGCACGAGAAGATGTTTTCTTTCAAGAATTTGACAACAACTTTGTTGTCATTTGTCTTGCAAGGGACGACTTCAACCCATTTCAATACGTAATCTACAGCCAACAAGATGTATTGGTGCCCAAACGAATTAGGGAAGGGACCTATAAAATCAATGCCCCAAACATCAAAAAGTTCTACTTCTAGAATTAGATTTAGGGGCATCATATTTCGTTTGGAAATCCTTCCTATCATTTGGCATCTTGTGCAAGTTTTGCAAAAGTCAAATGCGTCTTTAAACAAAGTGGGCCAATAAAAGCCACTTTGTAGGATCTTTTCGGCAGTTTTGCGGGGACCAAAGTGTCCACCGCAAGCAAATTCATGACAAAAGGCTACAACGCTTCTAGTTTCCTCATCAGGAACGCATCTCCTAATAATTTGGTCGCTACAATATTTGAAAAGGTAAGATCATCCCATATGTAATACCGGACTTGAGACAAGAATCGGTATCTATCCTGTTTTGACCAATTAGGTGGTGCTTGGTTTGTGACTAAGTAATTTACTATGTCGGCAAACCATGGTTCCATAGAGATTGCTAGAAGTTGTTCATCGGGATAATTGTCATTGATAGGCAGTTCGTCGGAAGGTGCGTTTGGCACACGAGAGAGATGGTCTGCGACAACATTTTCAACACCCTTTTTATCTCGAATTTCGAGATCAAATTCTTGAAGGAGGAGGATCCAACGAATGAGTAGGGCCTTCACATCCTTTTTTAGCATTAGGTATCGAAGTGCAGAATGGTCGGTGAAAATCGTGGTTTTGGTCCCAAGTAGGTATGGGCGGAATTTCTCCAAAGCGAACACTCTTGCCAAGAATTCTTTCTCAGTTGTAGTATAGTTCACTTGGGCATCATTGAGTGTCCTACTTGAATAATAGATCACGTGTTGCTTGTTATCCTTGTTGTAACGCCCCAATCCCAAGGATACGGGGACGTTATGGCGACGTACGTACGCAAGGCGGAAAACCCACGTACGTACGCTAAGCCTCAGTACAGTAAATAATCTCCATATATATATATACCTGAGTTCCAGCATGTAATAAGTACAAGAATACCTGCAGAAAAATGTGAGTGATCATAACAGATAGGAACAATAGGGACAAATAAGATAACAGTAATAAATCATAAAGATACCTATGAAGTGTCTCAATGAGGAATCTCCTATGTGATTCCAAGGCACCCTCGGATACTACGGTACGCGGATCTCCAATCTGGGCACGCAAACCCAGGGTCGTCAGAAAGCGACCTAGTGAGTGGTAAATGAAGGAGGCAGTAATAGATACAATAGCAATACAAGCACGATACTAAGATAAAATACATAATGTGGGACTAGTGATACCATATGATAAGGATATAATAAGCAGTAGCAACCTATAAACATATAAGCAATAGAAATATATAAATAGGTCATCTTTTAATGCCGTCACTACCTAACCGGTATCATCTGGTCATGTCTCTAATCGTATCCAGTTTATATAATATATAATGTTATCTAGTGGTGACGAGTGTACAGTACATGCTAGTGGTGATGTGATAGCAGTGAACATGCAGATGTGCATATGCTACCTAACCAGTATACGGTGTGGTGCATAGACAGTAATGATGTATGCAAGGTATACAGAAAATGGAATATATGCACATATGCATGAATAGTATGCTACTACAGAAAGTGTAACATGTATCGGGTAAAGTAACAAATAAACATGTAACATGATATCGGATAAATGATCAGGTACAATAACAAGTACAACTAAACATGTATCAGGCAAGGAACAGTAACAAGTAGTAAGCATGTATCAGGAAAGTCATGTTATTTATACAATAGTAGCAATCAGTACCACCTGATATTTTAATTACTCTCTTCCAGTGTCCCATACCACTGGCAGTTCATACTGGAGCCCGCACTCCAGTCGAACCCATCCGGACATGGCCTACGGGTACCATTATCCAACGAGAGAGTAACCAAATAACAAGTGTTCCCGACGTCACTATTGTGTATACTATTTTATTATGTTACTTGGAAACCCATGGTCGAGGAGTTCTTATCGGGTAGGTGTATCCCGTGCATACCCGGGATCACGGCCTTAAACAGACCCCTGGCTGCTGAGACCAGGGCCAGCCCGCTAAGGCTGTAACATGTAACAAGAACTCAATACAGACGGTAGCCAGCACTACCCCGTCCCCTGCAGTGGACAAACAATGGATCCAGACATCCACCCGACAAGAACTAGTCAACCGTCAAGTCTCCCCCATACCCAAGTTATCATTATGATCTGATATGTCAAGTATACGATGTAACAAGAACAGATACAGTACATGATAGGGGTAACATGATAACTGGACCAGAGTTCTGTTGATAGCATAGAACAATATAACGTGAAACGGGAACAATATCACTTGAACAATATAACATGAACAATATACCAGGAAACGGGAACAATAGATGTGGAAGTCCACATATCGCATCTCAACAGTTCTCATGTCCAGTATCGGGAACATCCATATCAGTAACAGGAAACTATCATATATCATGAATACGGGAACATGGAACAATAATACATGTAATAAGCATGGTGATCCATATGACAAGAATATAGAGAAACCATATAAGCATGTGTCACAGGGAAGTATGACATGCATGTGTAACAGTGATAGGTCAACATGACATGCACGTGTAACAGGGCTATGTAAACATGACAGACATGTGTACCGGAATCCATGTAACGATAATCACAATCATATGACATGCGGTAGGCCGTGCATATTGTTTTCCATTATGTTTGCAAAGGGGAAAAACTTACAAAAAAGAGTTTGAGGAGCTAAATTACAAGTATTCTTAAAAAGATTACAAGTAGATCCCCTCAGAGATTCTGGAGAAGTGTGCCGATAGGAGTCTGGTCAGCGCGCGACCACTTTGTCCCTTTGACGATGCGAGCGATGAGATTCCTTCTCGCCTGGTTCCGGGAATCAGAGAATAGAGAGTTGGTAGAACCCTCTTGCTGCTTCTCAAAATCGCCTTCGATAAGGAATTCCTTCTCGCCTGGTTCCGGAGATTCCTTGAGAAGAAGGACGATGTTAGGGTATCAACACCCTGGATAGAGAAAGCAATTCTCTAAAAGGTCTCTGAATTCGAGAACGCACGGTGCGTTATGAAGAAGCCTCAGTCGAAGAAGCTAATTGATCGATTCTTGCGATCAGAAGGCAATTGATGGCTCCTTCCTCTGCAATCCGATGCCTCTCCCTTGTGCCCCTGACGGGCTATTTATAGGGAAAGTAAGGGTATAATCGTCCCCTTTGAAGATATAGAAACAGATTGAACCGAATCTGTTTGAATCTGGAAAGTAGCCTTGCTGCGAGGCTATAATAGCTTCCGCGGAGCTAGAAAATGGCAAATCGGTTGATCTTTCCGATATGTTATGATCCTTTCCATATCGTTGATTGATTCTCCTTGATCCACTTACTCGTTTCAAGAGAGTCAAGAGATTGTGGCAATCACCTGCCATATTTGAATCCTGATTGGATTTGATTAGATTGAATCCGATCTCATCAGGAGATTTGATTGGTCAAGGTTGACCATAGCAGGCTGATGGCGGAGCTGCCCGCTTTGAGGCTCATAGCGGAGCTAGAGGCAATTCCTGGCGAAGTCCGAAAAGAGGGTCTTCGGCGAAGTCCGAAAAGAGGGTTTTCGGCGAAGCTATCAGTTAGCTTCCTGGCGGTGCTCTGGATGATGTTAGCCTCTCAAGCGAGGCTATCTCCTTGGGCTAATGTAATGCTAAATGCTAGCATTTTAGACCTGCTGAGGTCTGTTAGAAACAATCCGGGTTCACTGTTCTGCTTGCTGGATCAGTGGAGTCCATCGCTTCCTTGTCCCTTGGAGGTGGGTGAAAACTGGTCTTCAGCTCGTCTGTCCCTTGTCTTTTGTAAATGTCAACAAGTTTAGACATCGTTCGGACCAATGAGAATCTTGTCTTTTTTAAGTGTCAACAAGACCCCCTTCAAAGTTTTCGAAAGTCTGCAATAGCCCAGATTTCGAAATACTTTGAACTGCTGTGATGGTGGTGTGGAGTATGAACATCGCCATGATGGTTGAGTTCAGCTTCGCCTTCAATCCTGCTTTGGGATGTAGATTCGCCGAGGACATGTAGACTCGCGTCTGGGTAGCTTCGCGGCTAGGTAAGTTCGCTCTGGAACATCTGTCGCTTTCCCGAGGCCAACTGCCGTGGGCCAGTTACGAGGAGGATTACTCCTTTCTTCATGCTGATCGAGGGAGATATTCTCCGATTTGCACGTTTCCAAGGGAGGATATTCCCTTTCTTCTAGGCGCAATAAGTGCCTTTTATGAGGGAGACGTTCTCTTCCCTTGTACGGTTCCAATGGAAACCGTTCCTGTTATCAAGGCGCAGTAAATGCCTTGAATGCGCTCGTGCTTCCACGCTTGAGGTGATCGCACTCAGGCCATGGGGCCTATAAATAGGACACTTGAGGTCCTCTGAAGAGAAGTGCCTTGCCTTTCTTCTCTTCTCTTGGTTGTGAGAGATACTCAGATCTCTGAATTAGTAGGAAAACCCACTCTGGTTGTCTAACCGGCCAAGGACCAGTAAGTCTCGATCATTCAAAGACTTCACTGCTTTTAGGGAACTCATCTCCCTTGATTTAGCTTTGGCAGCTCGCTTCAGGGATTAGCTTCCCTTGTTCTTCATCTTGCAATTGGCTGCTGCAGAGAAGGATCTCATCATAGTTTTCTGTGAAGCTATCATCTTGGCTTGATCAGTGAAAGATCGTTGCTTGTTAAGTCCGCTGCACAGGCAGGACTTGGGACTTGGCTTCTTCAATAGTTGAGCCAGTCTTGCCATATTGGTGAGGTTGAGACTGTTCTTCACAAGATCAGTCTGACTTTGCCGTATAGGCGAGGCTAGGACTTGGCGTTTGCTGAGCCAGCCCCTGGTTGCCGTGCAGGCGAGGCTTATCCTCTGCTTTGACTGAAGTCGGATTACTTTGCCGCTGAAGAATCTGACTTAATGTTTTTGTGCTTGACTGCTAACTTACTCCAATTTGCCTTGCAGTGAGCTATGCTTGCCAGTCTGGTGACTTGATGGAAGAAGCCATAAAATTGCCTTATGCTTCCCCGGTTGAAGCTTTACTTTTAAGCAGGAGGAACAATTCGGGGCAGCGGGTGCGCGTCCCAGAGGCTGTTGGCAGCCTCTTATCCGAGATGATTCGATCTGAGGTGAGGCTGGTTGCCGACTTTCAACTTTGGTGGCCTTCGTCGGGGACGATCCACTTCAGGGGAGTGGGCCTCACACCCGTCAGATTACTAGCATCAAAACTAGTTCCCATTATAGGTGATCTGACGTGTTGGCGGCGATAAGCTTTTATTGCCAGGCTTCAAAAAAAAATGGCCTGATAAGACCCGCCATTTTGTGGAGAAAAATGACCGTGTCCCGGTGGCAGAACTGGTTACAGCCTTGTGCAGGAGGAAGGCCTTTCGTGTCCAGTTGATCTGGTCTGGAAGCAGATAAAACCGCTTGTATGCCTTTTATGCAAATGGCCTTGCTAGGCAACTTGGTGTGTTGTATGAAACACAACTTTGATGTAATATCAAATGTATCTTTGCTTTTAGATCAATGAAAGTTCTTTGTCTGATCATTTGATTTTTGCTTGCTTCACTGAGAGTTTGGCCATTGCTGGGCTAAACTGCGCACGGGCATAGGACATAGCCCTTCCTTTGAATGATCTTTGCGAGGCTGTCACGTCAGCGCCTCTTTAGAGGGCTAATTCAAACCTTTCGGTTAAGTCCTTGAAGGATTGCGCGAAGTCCGCACTTTGCTCTTGTGCGGAGTTAACCCCTTAGTGGGATTGAACCGTCGCTTTTGGGAAAGCGCCTCAGGCGCTTCGGGCACTGTTTCGAATTAATTCGAAACGGCGGCATGTGCCCTTTTTCGAGGCCTTGATTTAGGCGCTAATTGGCCTATAAAAGCCCGATCGGGCTGAGAGAAAATCATCATTTCTCTTTGATGAATTTCCAGAGTACTTGACTCTTCTTTTCTTCCTTTTTCAAGAGTTCAAAAACTCCTGTAATTCTTCAATGGCGCCCAAGAGACGAGCGGGAAAGGAAGCAGCGACTTCTGCAGCGGAGGGCCCTCCTCCTCCGTTCATTGAGCGACCGATCGCTGGTAAGAGACTCTCTAATCTGATTAGAGAGTGGACGATCGAATATGATCTGTCCTTATCAGGGAACTCATTTCCCTTAACTTCCCTATTTTGCTTGCACCAGGGAAGTAAGAACTGAACAGTTCTTCTCTTGGGCTTCCATAGGAAGCCATTGCTTGGGCAATCTTCATCCTGTTGAGGAACAGGATATGGGTCGTGTGCCTTCAGTTGTGGCCACGAAGGGTGACTGTTATCCATAACGTCCTTTGATGACGCCAGCCCTTAGGGCTATGCCACTTCTTGCAAAGATGCAGTCTTATCTGTGAAGCGAAGCTTTTTATCAAAGCTATTATCCCGCTGTCCCTGCTTACTGGGCGAGGCTATGCCTTAGCGAATTTTTGTGTCTTCGCGTCGATTTGATTGGTGAACTAATCATAGTTCATTTTCTTTTTGTTTTTGCAGTGCATCACGCCTCCGGCCTCCAGAACAGTCTATTTGGCTAACCAGTCGAACAGGGAGCATCAGCTTGCAGTTCATCGGGCAGGCTTCCTTGTTCAGTGAGCCGAGCCCCTTGTACGGGATACGCTCATTCAGAGTGGTGGCCCGCAGGCCATGCGGAGCATTTTGACTACGGCTCCGTTTGAAGATATCGACCGTCAGGCTTACAAAAAGCCTGACTTCATGTTCGGGGATGCTGCACCTGATCCCGATCGCCAGCTACAGGCCGGTGAAGGCCAGTGGATCTTCCAGTTGGACGGCGAGAGATTCTATCTCCCGTCTACTAAGCGGCATTTCGCTTTGTCTTCCTTCGCGAGCGTGACTCAGGCTCGGAAGATGGCGTGGGGCGTGAGCCTAATGCCGAATCTGTAAGTGTCGGGAGGTTGACATTCCAGACCGGCTATTCGAGGGCGGGCCCTCCTCGTAGCATAATAGGGCTATACCTGGGAAGGGTTGCGGGACCTTCCAGTAGGAGAGAATCCAGCTGCGGCGCCGACCTTCGGTACTCAGTTCTGCGAGGCTGAGGGGAACTACCCCGCCACAGATTTCAGGGCTCCTGGTTGGGTCCACCCTCCTAGGTCATGGTGGGCGGAGTTGACCAATTATATCCTCAATCATTTTGAGGGGGAATTAGAGAGGTTGAACCTCTATGAGGCCGTCAGGGCGACCTGCTACGGCATTGAGATGAAGGTGGCGTGCTTCTACGCCATCCTTGAGTTGTACTGCCCAGCCTCGGGGACTTTCTTCACCCCGGTTGGTGAATTGGGCATGGCCTTGCATGAGATGCGAGAGATCTCTGCTTTGCCCTTCGGGTCTCTCCCATATGAAGAATATTTTCCGTGTGAGACGGAGTTGGCTCTCTTGGAGAAGCAAGAGCCTGCTTTGCTTGAGACATATCGGGAATTGGTGTGCCATTTGCACATTTGCTCCAGCATCCACACCGGTGGCAAAGGTAGCTCGAAGAGCTTGAAGAGCTGGGGGAACTACTTGTTCCGGACATGACTAGTGTGCCCGAGGCAGCTCATTGCGGAGTTGCTGAAGAAGACATCTTGGCGAGGATGGAGGTGCGTGTTGAAAAGGACATCGTCGTGACAGAAGATGATGGTCCTTTCGAGAAGGGTGATGTTCTTCGGAGCTTTCACCATCAGGCCCGTCGGCCTATGTCTCGCAAGGCGTTGCTGGCTGGCTTCTTAACCATCTGGTTAAAGAAGTGTGTCGTGCCTTCTTCTTCGGGTGACATTGTTCACCCGAATGTGCTGCTGCCTGCCGTTCGCTTGGTCCATGGCCACCGTCTGGGTCTTCTCCCGGCCATGGTGTGTTGTATTCAGAGGGGCCTTCGTGTACTGACGGAGGCTTTCTGCAGGCCAATGGCGTCAAGGCGAGGGAAGGGTGCCGTCTTGCCTCGTGACGGGCCCAATCCTAGGGTAGGTTACCGTACACCTACTTGATGGCGTGGTTCGCCTTGCACTGCCCCAGTTTGATTGGAGCTGGGGAAGACCCACCTCAGGGTGTTCAAACGGCGCTCTCCGTCGTTTTGAAGGCTGTCTGTGGCAGAAAACTTATGTGGCCGAGGCCCGTAAGTTAGTGCGTCGCTATGACGCTTATAGCCTATTCCGTTGCTTTCCTCGCCTGCGGGGTGCAGGATACAACGAGGAATTCCATGACGTGGAATCAGGTCGGTCCCCCATGAGTCGGGGTGTTTTCGAGTGGCTGGTCTGTATCCGGCCCTCGCATCTGCTGTACCGGAGTGGGGATACCTGCTACATGGAGCCCTACATTCCGAGCCGGTTCGCCCACCAATTTGGGTATGACCAGTTGTATGTGGGCAACCCGAATCCGGACCTGGCTTTCATGGGGAGCCTCATTGATGGGGCTCGTGCTTGGCGGTTCTTTACCGCGGATAGCACTGGAGCGTGGCTACGCACGCCGTTGAGGGATCCCGGCCTATGGACGACCCTGTGTTTCTGCCAATGGTATGCAGCTTCGAATTCCACGCCTCCTGGATTCAAAGCCAATAGTTCAGGTGTGAAGTTGATTTCTCATCGGCTGAGGCAGAAGGCTTCTGATAAGATGGAGGGCAAGCGAGTCCGTGTTCCTGGCATAGAGGAGTTCATCGCTGTGGATGATAGCGAGGCTTCTGATGCAGAGAGCCCTCGCTTCGAGGCAGAGACAAGACCCGATGCCCTCGAAGCAGGTGCTCGTGAAGCCGGATCTGGTGTAGTGGGGACAACTCCCCCACAGCATGTGGAAGAAGTGGAGGAAGGGGACTCTGAGGTCCACTTCAAAAGGAAGCGTGGGAGTGGATCCCGTAGGAAGTTGTCGGCGAAGAAGCCCCGTCGCCAGACTCCTACCATTGTGGTGGAGGGTGAGCCCTCTGCTGCGCCTCCTTCTGCTGCTCCATTAGTGGCTGAGCCGTCGGTTGCTGAACAGACTACTGGTAAGATTGGTCCCATCTAATATGCCTTCAGCACGCTTTACATGACTCATCATTCGCTCTTTGTTGCAGGAGCTGAGGCAATTGGAGAGCAAGGGGAGCACTACGATCCCCTGTTCACTTATGGAAGTGCAGCTGGTTCCTTTGCTCGCTCGGAGGAGTCGGAGGTGATGCGGCCGATATTGGCCCTTCGGGCGCTGGGACTTCTAAAGGAAGTCCTATGGCATCCAGCTCTGCGGGTGGTCTGCGGAGGAATCGGCGAGTGGGCCGGCTATCCGCGTTGAGTCTGGTAAGAACTTTCCGATGGGACCCTTGGATTCTGATGCGGCCGACGAGGTGACATCGGCCTTCGGTAAGACTAAGGTCTCTTGGTCCTCGCCTATTTGTTGCGTCTCCTTTTTGACCTTGGTTTTGTTGCAGGCATTCGTCCCCAAGGTGCATCAGCTTCGAAAGAAGCGGAGGGTTTTCCTGAAGGGTCAAGGGCGATATGAGCGCTTCGACCGGGGCAGACGCAGCTGTGTTAGACGCGCTGTATGGCGACCTGCCTTTTTATCAGCCCAAATCAGCGGAGGGCCCTGAGGTTGAAGAGGCGGCAGTCCCGGAGGTACCCCCACTTCCAGTCATATCAACGAGTGGGGTGCAGACTGTCTTGCCGAATACGGCATTGAGGGTGATTGTGAGCCCTACCTCCCCGACGCTGGTAGTTGAGCCTGCTGCTCAGGAGGTGGTTGCCAGTCCTACCTCCGCGGTGGCTGGCGTGCCGGTGTCGCTGAGGACTCCGCCGAGGTCACCTTTGGCTTGTCCTGCTGCTGTCGATGTTCTCGCTTCTTCTTCCGCGGTGGTGTCGACTAGGTTGGTAGATTGCTCCGAGGTTGTCTCAAGGATTGATGAAGCTGAGAATGACTTTATCGGTAATCTGGTCGACAGCTTCTATAATAGTTTGGAGCAGACTATCGGTCTAGTCTTGAAGGGCTCGCCTGTGCCATTTTCGAAGCTGAAAATGGTTCTCTCCCGTGGCATCGAGTGTATCCGGGACTTTGAGGGGTACCATCAAGCTACTGCTCTGGAGCTCCTGGTAGATGACCTGAGAAGGACGTGGAGGAATGGCGCCATTTCCATCGTTCCGACGCAGCGTCTTTGGCTGATGAACGGCTCGCGCGTCTTGTCGCCCAGAAGCGCGAGGCTCAGCTCGCTGCTCAAGAGGCTGTGAGACTATCTCCTCTGACTTGAGGTCCTTGGAGGCAGAGGAAGCAGAGGTTGGGAGTGCAATTGATGCTTCCAACAGTGCTCTTCTTGACGCTGAAGATAAGATCAAGAGGGCTGAAGAGATGATCCGAAAGGCAAATCTCCTCTTGTCCAAAGCTACACAGATGCGTCATGAAGAGTCTGCGCGGCTTAAGCAGCTCAGGGCTCGAAGTGAGGAACTGGCGGAGCGGAAGTCATCACAGAGGGCGACTTTGGCGGAGACCGAGGCTCGTCTGGCTCAGGCGGTGGACTTTGATGAGGCGGAGCTAAGATCACAGGCGCTGGCCCAGGCTGAAGATGACAGGAGGCGCGGCTAGCTTCGCTCGGAGATCGGATCCGATCTTATCATGTACGCCTATAGGCTCCTCCATGTATCCCATCCTTCTGGATTAATAGAAAAATTTTCTTTTGTCGTCTATTGCTTAGATAATGAGACATGACTGTCTGTTGGTTCAGAGGTTGCAGAACATAACCGAATGGGACGTTGCCAGTCTCGAGGTTAGCCCTTTGCGGGGCTTAAAAGGAAGGGAGATACTTGCCTTTGTAAATGTCAGCAAGCATCGAGATTGAGACTTAGCTGTCAGCTGGTTCAGAGGTCGCAATGACATAACAATTGAGACGCCACTAAGCTCAATGATAGATGAGGCTTGGCTATCTGTCAGTTCAGAGGTCGCAATGACGTAACTGGTTGAGAAGCCACCAAGCTTCAATCAATAGGTGATACTCGTCTTTTGTAAAGTCAACGAGTATCGAGCCTGTCTTTTGTAAATGTCAACAGGGCTCGGGATTGAGACTTAGCTGTCTGCTGGTCAGAGGTCGCAGTAACATAACCAATTGAGACGCTACTAAGCTCAATGGTAGATGAAACTTGGCTATCTGCCAGTTCAGAGGTCGCAATGACGTAACTGGTTGAGAAGCCACCAAGCTTCAATCAATAGGTGATACTCGTCTTTTGTAGATGTCAACGAGTATCAAGACCTGTCTTTTGTAAATGTCAACAGGGCTCGGGATTGAGACTTAGCTGTCTACTGGTTCAGAGGTCGCAATGACATAACCGGTTAAAGACGCCACTAAGCTCAATAATAGATGAAACTTGGCTATCTGCCAGTTCAGAGGTCGCAATGACATAACTGGTTGAGAAGCCACCAAGCTTCAATCAATAGGTGATACTCGTCTTTTGTAAATGTCAACGAGTATCGAGACCTGTCTTTTGTAAATGTCAACAGGACTCGGGATCGAGACTTAGCTGTCTACTGGTTCAGAGGTCGCAATGACATAAGGTTAAGACGCCACTAAGCTCAATAATAGATGAAACTTGGCTATCTGCCAGTTCAGAGGTCGCAATGACATAACTGGTTGAGAAGCCACCAAGCTTCAATCAATAGGTGATACTCGTCTTTTGTAAATGTCAACGAGTATCGAGACCTGTCTTTTGTAAATGTCAACAGGACTCGGGATTGAGACTTAGCTGTCTACTGGTTCAGAGGTCGCAATGACATAACGGTTAAGACGCCACTAAGCTCAATAACAATGGAGTTTGGGAATAGTCTCGTTTTCACGGGGAGAAACGAGGGATCACTGTCATATAGGTTTAGTGTTAACGTAACAGTGAAATATATGTGGTCCTACCATTCTATGGATGAGAATTGGTAAGTGATTTTGGAGGTCTCATTTTCTTGGAGAGAAACGAGAGGATTGCTGTCATAGTTTATTGTAACGTAACAGCGGAATATATGTGGTCCTACCATTCTATGGATGAGAATTGGTAGGTGATTTGGAGAGGGAATCAAGTGGGAACGGGTCCCTTGGGATTTTAAGCAAACCCCAGCTATCAACAGGTTTGACATGCTTGGAGAAAGAGAGAGAGGGCTCTCTTTGTGCGCATTCCGGACGCGCGGATCTCGATCAGAGGTGTAATGTTAACCTGATCGAGAGCAAGATCCTGATTAAGGATAATACTTCTTTAAGAATTTGCCATTGATCGGCATCATGAGGAGGTCGCCATCTGCAGTTGTAAGGCGGTATGCTCCGTTTGAATAGACTGTCTCTATCACAAACGGTCCTTCCCATTTAGGCTGAAATTTGCCTTTGGTCTTGTGCGTCATAATCATCGGTCGTCTGACGGCTAAGACTAGGTCTCCTTTGTGGAAGACTCTCTGCTTGACCTTCTTATTGAAGGCTTTTGACATCCGAGCCTGATATAGCTCGATATGTTGCTGAGCTTGCAGCCGCTTCTCGTCCAGGGCTTCGAGCTCTTGAAGACGCAGGCGATCATTGTCTTCTGATGTCATCTTAGTAGTCAAGGCTACCCGTAATGATGGCATCTGGATTTCCAATGGGATGACCGCTTCGCACCCATATACCAGGGAGAAAGGCGTATTGCCTGTCGGGTGTCCGAACCGTAGTCCGGTAGGCCCAAAGGCATTCACCGAGCTTTTCGTCCCAATCTCGCTTGTTCGAGGAGACAAACTTCTTGAGCAGCTTGATGATTGTCTTGTTGAATGCCTCTGCCAAGCCGTTGGCAGCAGGATTGTAAGCTGTTGAAGCCATATTCTGAATTCGGTATTTATCGCAGAACCGATAGAATCCTTGGCTTATGAATTGAGGACCATTGTCATGGATGATCCGCCTGGGGACACCAAATCGATGGATGACATGGTGTTTGATGAAGCTAACCAGATTGGAGGTTTTAACTTCGGCCAACGGTGTGGCCTCTGCCCATTTTGAGAAGTAATCGGTTATTGCCAGGATAAACCGATGACCTCTTGCCGAAGAGGGACTGATTGGCCCTGCGACATCGATTCCCCATGCTTCAAATGGCCATGAAGCAACAGTAGGGTGGAGCAACTCCGAAGGTTGGTGTATGAAGTCTGCATGGACCTGGCACGCCTTACACCTTCGTGCGTATTGGGTGGCATCGGCCATCATGGTCGGCCAGTAGTACCCAAGTCTGTGCAGCCTGTCTTTAAGCTTTGGACCTGGCTGGTGAGCTCCGCAAATACCATCATGTGCTTCTTTAAGCACTTCCTGTGCCTCTGAATGAGAGAGACAGCGGAGGAGGACACCGTCATATGAACGACGGTAGAGTGTCTTCAAAGTGGGATCATAGTAGAAACGGAGCGACCTTCGTCTGATGGACGCCGCTTCTTTGGATCATCTGGAAGCAGACCGTGCAGAGCGTAGTCAATGAGAGGGAAGCGCCAATCCCTCGGCTCAAGATCCACGGAGATATTATGGACCTCTTGGATCCTTAGAATATGCTTAGAGCATACGAGATGCCGGGTTGCGACTGTGAGGTGATACTCGGTGTCGGCCGGTAAGGCTAGCGTCGTCGCTAATGCAGCGAGAGCATCCGCCTTGGTATTTTGGGATCGGGACACATGCCCGATGTAGAAGCCTTCAAATAAGCTAGCCAATTCGATGGCTGTGTGATAATAAGGCACCAAGTCCTCATGACGGACCTCGTATTCGCCTTTAACCTGATTTATGATCAGCTTTGAATCGCCATAAGCTTCAAGGTAGCGTACCCCATTCCTGGGCGAGCTGGAGGCCAATGAGTAGGGCATTGTATTCGCTACATTATTAGAGCATGATTCTGTCAAGGAGAACGCTCTGGGAAGGATATGATCCTGTGGGGAGATGAACACAACCCCCACTCCGGCAATAATCTTTCCTTTGGGGCCCATCCGCGATGCTCCGTCGAAGAACATCTGCCACACTTCCTCTGCTGAGGTCGCATTAGATTCGAAGACTTCATCAGGGATGTCTTCGTGAAGTTTGAATGTTCTGGAACTGGATGAGCAGCTAAGAACTCTGCAAGGGCTGGCCTTTAACTGCCTTCTGAGGAGTAAAGGTCATGTCGTATTGAGACAACAGAAGTGCCCATTTAGCCAACCTTGAATTCAGCGACCCTGGCTTCGTCATGAGAAGTCGTAAAGGGTTCACCCTGGAGATGACATGTATGGTTTGGCCAACCAAATAATGTCGTCTTCTGAACAGCGAAGACGAGAGCTAAACACTCTTTCTCAATAGGATTGTACCGAGATTCTGCTCCTATGAGAGTTCTACTCAGATAGTAGATGGCTTGCTCATGGCCATTGTCGTCCTTCTGAGCGAGGAGGGCGCCGAGGGAATAATCCAGGGCTTTTACATAAAGCAGGAATGGTTTTCCTGATGTAGGGGCACTAAGACAGGAGGTTTGTGAGATACCTTTTAATGTCTTCATAAGCTTCTTGACAAGCTCGATCCCACATGAAGGCAGTACCCTTCTTCATTAGTCGGGTAAATGGTTGGCAACGGCCCGATAGATTTGCTATGAATCTTCTGATGTAGGCTAATCTGCCTTGCAAGCCTCGGAGCTCTTTGAGATTCCTTGGTGGATGCATGTCCTGGATGGCTTTGACTTTGTCTGGGTCCAAATGGATCCCTTTTGATGTGACAATGAACCCAAGGAATTTGCCACTAGACACTCCCAAGAGGATTTTGTCGGGTTCATTTTCAGCTGATGAGCCCGCATTATGTCGAACATCGTTCTCAGATCGCGAAGATGTTCATTTTGCTGCGGCTTTTGACGGCAATGTCGTCAACATAGCACTCCACCGTCTTTCGGAGATGGTCGCGGAAGATCATGCTCATCGCCCGTTGGTAGGTTGCTCCGGCGTTCTTCAGTCCGAAGGGCATTACAGTGTAGCAGTATACCCCCAATGGCGTTCGGAAAGAAGTATGCTTCTCGTCATCAGGATACATCTTGATCTGGTTGTACCCTGAGAAGCCGTCCATGAAAGACATCCTCTCGAACCCGCATGTGTTGTCGATCATGACATCGGTGATCGGCAGTGGGAATTCATCTTGGGACAGGCCGTATGAGATCACGGTAGTCGATGCAGATTCGTATTTTCCCATTTTTCTTGAGGACGGGGACTATGTTAGCCACCCAATCTGGATGTTGTTCTCCCGGATGAAGCCACAAGCAATGAGTTTATGAACTTCGGCTTCAATAGCCTCCATGATGTTTGGGCGGAACCGACGTTGTTGCTGCTTGACTGGCTTAACGTCGGGCTTGATGTTTAGACGGTGCATAGCGACCTGTGGATCAAGTCCAGGCATGTCTTCATAGCTCCAGGCGAAGACATCTATATACTTTTTACGAGCATTATCAATTCTTCCTTTTCGATAAGTGATAAGCTTTCACTTATGAAAATAGGCTTAGGTGATCTTGACTGCCTAAGTTGACTTGGATCACCTTGTCTTCGGTAGGTGGCTCGCGCAGCTCAAACCGCTTTTCCCATTGAAAGCTCAATTGCTGGGCCATGATTCCTCATTGGCAACCTCTGCGGGTTCCAACTGACTGCTTGAAGTCATGAGGCTTTCGAATATTCCTCCTATGCTGACATCAGAGTCCCATTCGGAGGATGAGGTCGACTGTGATGGGATCGATCCGTCGCCTTTGACCTGAACTGTTGTTGATGACGTGGGTGTAACATACCCTAACCCCTGCGTGTACTATCATAGTAATTTGCAGGTTTTCCTCTTGGGACGGAGTTACGCATCAAGCCGCGTCTCCTTTTCCGAAGTTTAGGCCCGCTCCCTGCTTCAGGTTGTAGCCCATCTTTTCATAATATGGCGCGCTGATGGCGCGTAATGGAAAACTGTGGAACTTCTGAGTCCGAGCTTGAGTCTGTAGTTGAGAATCTCCCTGGCCGGGCTCTGCCGAAGATTATCGGCGACTGTCCTTGCTTGGACGGAGGGATCACCAGCGTGGCCCCTTCTATAACCTCCACAGATGTAATGGCCGAACTTGGCTCATGTACGGGCATGCGAAGAGAGCCATCCATAATGGATTTAATCGACTCGATGCTCGCAGGATAATCAAAAGAAATATCATCATTAATTATCCATTCGCCTTCCTCATCAGAAGGGATCTTACATCGGGGATCATTAAAGCATGCTACAATTGGCTCGCCAATCAGAATGGCCGGCATGCCCGTTTCAGATTCCGAATCTGCCTCATTGCCACTTTCATCATCGTCTGGCAATGGTTCTCCCGGCGTTCCACTAGCCTCTTGATATAGGAGGGCATCAGTGAAGTAGTTTTCCACCCCTTAAAGGGTTGCTTTTCAGCGAAGACAGTTCGTACTGTCGCATCATCCTCAACATACTTGAAGCACTGATGGAGAGTGGACGGAACGATCCAGTTGGCATGGATCCAAGGTCGTCCTAGTAGCAGGTGTATGATGTGTCAGCATCAATGACATAGCACGTCACCTCTGACTTCAGGCTTCCGATTCTGCAGCGGAGCCGAATCTTCCAAGCGGATGGCTTTCCGGCGTTGAAACCATATATTGTAGTGGTGGTTGCAGACAACCTGTACAGTGGTATGCCGAGGAAGTAGAGGAGCCTTTTGGGGATGATGCTGAGAGCAGACCCGGATCGACTTGTACTCTTTCAATGCAGGTTGAACCGATATCCGGTATAGTACAGAGGTCGGTCATGCTTGTTGTCTTTGAGAAGCATATCTTCCGCCGTGAAGTAATGGCAGGTACCTTTGACTGCGCGTGATGGCACTCTGAGCAGGGAGGCTGCATCTCATCACCAGGGATCTCAGGCATGCATGTCAGAAAGGACTCTGAGTGGGCTAGCGCATCTCTGAGTGCCTCTCTCGTCTCTTTAGAGAGACGAAGGAGCTCGTGTATTGTGATACGAGCCGGGATATTGGCTAAGTGGGCCAATATATCAAAGCGAAAGGGCGTGGCTAGCCCTTGCCTGGGGTTTCTTCAACACATGGTCGAATCGCACCTCCTTAGGTTTTCCTTCCCTTGACCGGAATTGGAGTGGATGTCGCATTGGTACTGACGTCGTTAGCCGTTGTATCTCGTCAGTAGATTTGTCATATTGCCTTTGATATGACTTTCCAGACCGGGTGCCCGTCTGTTGAGGCGCATCTGCCCGCGCTGTACAGGCATGCTTTTCTTCTTCAGAATCGCTGAGGGAAGCCGAAGTAAGATTACCATCGTCTGGCAGGACAGAGATGACATTGCAGGACTTGCCCTTCTGCTGGAGTCGTTCGACGTCTGCTGTACGTCTTGGACGAGGTCAGGGTGTATCCACATAACTTCCCCTGTCTCCAATGTCAAAGGACGAGACCCTTGTTGTATTGAGTCATGGCTGGAGGATGCTTGACTTCTAGCCGTGGCATCGGGGCTGGATAGGTCCCGTCAGGAACCATGACCTTCTGGGTAGTGCCGAACTCAAGAGTCACCATATTGGCAGTGACTTTCTTCTGTTCCGTCTTCAGTGTGAGGACTCCGGCGTCGACCAAGGCTTGAATTCTATCCTTAAGAACATAGCACTTGTCGGTAGGATGGTGGATCATCCTGTGGTAGAGGCATATTTAGGGTCATTTGTGCGCCCTATCTCATTAGGTCGCCGAGCATCTGGCAGCTTCATCTTATTCCCTTTATGGAGCAGATGGAATATCGTGACCACCTGGTCATCTCTGAAGGAGTACTGCTTCGGAGGAAACTTGGGCTCTTTTTGGTTGACGCCGCTCTTCTTGGCCTTTGACTGCATGTCCCGGTCAGTTCGACGGACATAATTCCTTCCCTTTAGCTTGGGAAGACTGCGGGAGATCGCTACGCCCTTTGTTGTTCGTGCCCCATTTGCTTCTAGGGGCGGATGGCTCGAACTTCTTAGCCGATTTCTCGGCTATCTCAGCTTGTTCGACCAATTCCTTCCAAGTATGGGCCTTGACAGCCCCCATGCGAACTTCTACTTGATCCGAGAAGTTATGTCTGCATGTTTGTAAAAGCATGGGTAAAGGCATCCCTGCTGGGCACATCAGAGATAGATTTCTGAACCGCTCAATGTATTCACGGACAGATTCGCCTTTCCTCTGCACAGTGGAAAGGAGCTTATCCATGGTCACTTCGGTATCGTCCTCATAGAAGCGAGAGAGGAACCGGTTTCCAGGTCGACCCAGGAATTGATAGAGCCCTGAGGAAGGCTTCGGAACCAGTCGAATGCTACCCCTTTCAGGGTGCCGATGAACAACCTAGCCATGATGGCGTCGTTGTTTAGAACATTACCGGTCTGTGAGACCGGAAATAGTAGATGTGCTGATTGGGCGAGCTCTTACCATCATACGTGTGCAACGTTGGTGGTTTGAACTTTGGCGGATATGACACCGAATCCCATTCCAGTGGGTAAGGACGGACTACCCCACTGTCTTCAATTCATCCTTTTGAGCCAGGGATGAAATTTGAGCTTGAAGGCCTTTAAGGACTTCGGCATCCAGGGAAGAGCCTCCCTTAGATTTCTCCGTCTTGGGCGGATCATTGCTGAGATGCCCCTCCTCGTCATGATTACTTCCGGTATCATCATTCCGGTTGTTGAGGAGCTGAGCGAGCATCTGTTGAATATTGTCCAGGGCCTCTTGCTGAGTTCTAGAGGTCTGCTCCTGAGCCTCCAAACGCCGACGAAGGTCGTCATTGGGCGTTATCGGCCATATAACCGATGCTTTGTCCGTTCGCACGGAACTGACTGTTGCTGAAGAAGCATACCGCTGTCTCCATCTTCTCAGTCAGACGATTGGGGTGATCGTCCGGATTGTGGCGGATCAGGGCCCTTGAGGAAGAAGGCTGTTCATAATTATAGGGTATCGCTACCCTGGATCTGGTGTTTCGGAAAACACCTTCTTCATGCACCAAGACTTCAGCTAAGCCTGGGCAGTAGTCCGGATCTGGGGAGCCGAAAGGGGTGTCGTCAGAGGCTTGACTTCTTCCGCGCGGCTCTCGCCCCCTTCCGGTCATGTTGACGGATGCAGAGGCTGGATCGGTGGCCCGCTCCTTTTGGGATGCCTCATCGGGATGCGCGCAGACAGTCGATCAAAGACTGATCGCCGATATGGAGAGGTGGCAAGGGTCGGTCGTAACCGACACTGCATAGAATGGACCATCACGAACTGGCATCCACTTCGTCGACAACAGGAGGAAGTAATCTGGAAATGCTTTAATCTCCGCTTGTCCGCCAAGAATCCTCGCAGGTCGGCCTGTAGGGGCCTGAATAATCTGGTATATGGGACAACGCATCGTTCCCTTAGTCCTGCGGAAAGGATTAGCACGAATAGTGCTTTGGTTCTAGCCTCGCGGCTGTAAACCGATGAGTACGCCGAGGTACAATAGCCTTGCTTGTGAGGACAAGGCTAGCGGTAGGCATTGCTGCACTAGGAGACGGTATGATTGCGTCTTGACTTTATGGTTGGCAGCATTGTTGGTACAGGCGGGCATCTTGCCTTTTTCTTCATAAGAGGGGCGCGGCTTTGGCGAGGCTACGCCTGAAGCTTCAGCAGAGGACTTCTGTTTAGGCTTCCATATCCGCTTTGACAGAGGATGTATAGGTTCGCAAGGAACCTGAATAGCCACAGCGCGGGGCTGTGGGGTGTTGGCGAAATTCTGCCTCTGGTTTCTGATCTGAAACCTTGGCCATGAAGACCTTCTTGTGCTTCCGTGCTCGAAGCATCAAGCCACCCCAGAGAGGACTTCTTCAAATCTTCTTGATCATTTGGATAACCAGGTTCTCAAAAGTGCAGGATCTGGGCTGCGGACATGTTTCCTTGTTGCGCCAGAGGACCGCGGCAGGTTTGCAGAGAACCTTTTCCGTCTCCGCAGAGACTTTGCTTGAAGATTTAGCCAGAGAAGATCTGGCTGCACCGGCTTTTCTGAATCAGAGATAGACCCGAAGGTCTGTTCGTCGCATTGCGACACTTGATTCTCAGCAGAGGAGAATACATTCCCCAGCGGAGTCGCCATCTGTTTTCCATTATGTTTGCAAAGGGGAAAAACTTACAAAAAAGAGTTTGAGGAGCTAAAATTACAAGTATTCTTAAAAAGATTACAAGTAGATCCCCTCAGAGATTCTGGAGAAGTGTGCCGATAGGAGTCTGGTCAGCGCGCGACCACTTTGTCCCTTTGACGATGCGAGCGATGAGATTCCCTTCTCGCCTGGTTCCGGGAATCAGAGAATAGAGAGTTGGTAGAACCCTCTTGCTGCTTCTCAAAATCGCCTTCGATAAGGAATTCCTTCTGCCTGGTTCCGGAGATTCCTTGAGAAGAAGGACGATGTTAGGGTATCAACACCCTGGATAGAGAAAGCAATTCTCTAAAAGGTCTCTGAATTCGAGAACGCACGGTGCGTTATGAAGAAGCCTCAGTCGAAGAAGCTAATGATCGATTCTTGCGATCAGAAGGCAATGATGGCTCCTTCCTCTGCAATCTCGATGCCTCTCCCTTGTGCCCCTGACGGGCTATTTATAGGGAAAGTAAGGGTATAATCGTCCCCTTTGAAGATATAGAAACAGATTGAACCGAATCTGTTTGAATCTGGAAAGTAGCCTTGCTGCGAGGCTATAATAGCTTCCGCGGAGCTAGAAAATGGCAAATCGGTTGATCTTTCCGATATGTATGATCCTTTCCATATCGTTGATTGATTCTCCTTGATCCACTTACTCGTTTCAAGAGAGTCAAGAGATTGTGGCAATCACCTGCCATATTTGAATCCTGATTGGATTTGATTAGATTGAATCCGATCTCATCAGGAGATTTGATTGGTCAAAGGTTGACCATAGCAGGCTGATGGCGGAGCTGCCCGCTTTGAGGCTCATAGCGGAGCTAGAGGCAATTCCTGGCGAAGTCCGAAAAAGAGGGTCTTCGGCGAAGTCCGAAAAGGGGTTTTCGGCGAAGCTATCAGTTAGCTTCCTGGCGGTGCTCTGGATGATGTTAGCCTCTCAGCGAGGCTATCTCCTTGGGCTAATGTAATGCTAAATGCTAGCATTTTAGACCTGCTGAGGTCTGTTAGAAACAATCCGGGTTCACTGTTCTGCTTGCTGGATCAGTGGAGTCCATCGCTTCCTTGTCCCTTGGAGGTGGGTGAAAACTGGTCTTCAGCTCGTCTGTCCCTTGTCTTTTGTAAATGTCAACAAGTTTAGACATCGTTCGGACCAATGAGAATCTTGTCTTTTTTAAGTGTCAACACATATATGTGTAGCCATAAGTCTTTGTGTAATGTCCCTCGTAATAATACATGTAAGACAGTGTCTACTACAAGACCATATCCCGGTGACTTGACAGTATCCGTGTCTCCTAGTAACCATAACATGCTATAACAGTGTCGGTGCCTCCCTCTATCAGTACTGCTAACGCAGGAAATAACAGTGTCAGTTATCCGTGATTGATAATATATCGTGTAAATGTGGTACGCTAGCTGGTTGTACTGGGTATTAGTATTCAGTGTGCTTAGGAGATTCGGGTAGTAAATACTGTAATACCCCGTTCCCGGAATACGTACTTAGTTGCGTATTCAGATTTTTCGATCGTATTTTTCGATTTGCTTCTGTATTTATCCTGTATTACGAATTCTTTATATGATGTTTTGTCTTGGATTTGGGTTCGTGGATTCGGAGTCAACTTAGTTTGAACGAAAGGCCGATCCCAGAGTATTGCTCGTTTGGACATTCTGATAATTAGATTTGACCGATTTTAATTTTAAAAATCGTTTCCAATATTTTAGATTTTATATGATTTTCTGGAATTTTCCTGGATTAAAGGAATTTCTTCAAAACCGGTGTCGGCCAGTGCCGCTGACCGATTCCTGGATTTTTAATTCTCAAACAGTTTGGAATTCCATGATGGTCCTTTAGGCTTTATTCCTTAGAATCATATTTTCTACCTACATTCTTTCTCTGAGGATTTTATGAATTTATGAAAATTCCACGGAGTCAGTAAATTATTGATTCCAGGATTTTTAGTTTTAAAACTATAAAGTATTTCTTCGAACGGATTTCACTATGATACTTAGTATAATATTCTTGATTTTTGATAATTATTTCGGGTCGTTCCGAGATACTTGAATTTCGGACGATTCCGGCATTTTCGAAATGTTTTCCGCATCCATGATTTAAAACAGGGAATCAGCCTTTTCAATATTTTATCTTTCAAGTCAAAGAGAAATATCTTCTCATTGTAATTTCTTTTCTTTTTCCATTTCCTTTTTCCTTCCTCCACAACCACAAGCTTTTATATTTTCCAAAAATCCCACTTCCTCCAAAATTCAACACCACACACTTCCACCTACTTCCTCCATTAAATGCATCTCTTTTTCTCTCTCTTCCATGGCTTGCCAAGTGTGGTAGAGGAGACACCTCATCCTCCCTTATTTGCAATTAAGTCCCTCTCTTTTGTTTAATTGCAACTCCTTACAAAATCTCAAACCTATATAACTTTCCCTTTACATTTCTATTTTTTTCCTTTCTTTCTTTTCTCCTCTCATTTCTTTCCTCTTCTTCTTCTTCTCCCAGAGAACCGGCCGACCCAACCTCCGGCCAGCCACCTCCGGCCACGTCGCCGGCGAGGACTCCTCCCAACTCGGCCAAGCTCCACCTCCTCCATCACCAACAACAAACAACTCCTCCATCTCCTTCTTCCTCAAGGATCATCACCAACTCTACCTTCCCTCTTCCTCTCCATCATCAATTTGGTGAGTAATCTTCCTCATCTAGACTTGATTTATTCTTAGTATGTTTGTATTTTCATATCTTGTACAAATATGTCTTCAAATCCATGATTAATTAGTCATCAAACCAAACCCTAGAAATCTGTTCTGTTTGCTGTTTTTCCCACGATTAGTCGACTTGACCTAGCCATTAGTCGACTAACCCCTTTCATTTGAAACTTAACCATTTTCTGGAAACACAGTTTTAGTCGAATTACCTTAGTTCCTAGTCGACTTGAGACCCTTAGTCGATACACTTTTGACCTAGTCGACTAACTCTTCCCGAATCAAACCCCAACTTCTGTATCTCAGTTCTAGCGACTTGACCACACTATTAGTCGACTTAGAGTATCTGTTAGTCGACTACCTATTTTACTCCAGTCGACTAATATTCCCTGAAACCAAACCCAACTCTCTGTTACACAGTTTTAGTCGACCAGACCCTACTGTTAGTCGACTAACTCACTATTAGTCGACTACTCTTCCATCCTAGTCGACTAACTTTAGCTGGTTGTCTTAGTTGATTCCTTTCTTGAACATGAACCTTACCCTCTAGGGACTTATATCATGTATAGGTACTACTTGACTGTCATTTGACAAAAATTCTTACCTTCTCTTTTTCTCTCCCTCTTCTCTCTACATATTTATATCAGGTTTTGTGGCGCATCCAAGCTTCCGTGGGATTACGGCTCTTTCGGTATTTTGGAGTTTAGGCGAGTATTCTCACTCGCTACTTTCTTGTATGCGAGTAGTCTCGCTCTTCTCTATTTGAGTCCCGCTCATCGGTCGATAAAGTATTTCGCTTCTTATTTCCATATTCATGTATTGTACTACATTGCTTATACTATGGTAGCTTCATCTTGTACTTGTACCATGCTTATGATATGCTTGTTTCTTCATCATATACCATGCGTGGCCGACCCTTCGTGGTCGTTGGACTTGGAGTCACTTTCTTGTTACTACTTGCTATTATTCCAGGACCTGTCAGTTGCATGCTTCTTTTTAACACATGTATATCACCTGACCATCTAGTATGTTATCACCTGACTACCTGGATGCCACTGCCTTGTTAGACCCTCTTGTTATGACATGACTGACCCGGACTATATCGATCTCATTGGTATGCCATGTTACTTGATATACATCACCATTTATCATGCTATCTCTTGACACCAAGCATGATACACCGATTCTTATAATTATCACGATAAAGGGAATGTAGTACCTGAACTGTTATGTACTGATCACGTTATGTATCCCTGTTATGATATTGCTCATTCCCGAAATCTGAATAATTATGTTCATAAGCTATAAAAAGGACAACTTGTATGGTATGGGAGGAAGTGATGGATGCCGGAATGATATCTTGCTTATAGTGTGTGGGTATAAAAGTATGTATATACATATATATATATATGTACTGGCGGTAGTGAATCTGAATTATTATTGAATAGGGGGACTTTGGGCCTCCAAAGCCGGTTTCCAGGTGTATGAAACCACTATAAGAAGTTCTATCAGTTCTCCATCTACTTCCGTTAACAACCTCGACTTGCTTATATATGGATGTATGTGGGTTGGCCGTACACCAGGTCACATACCGAGATATATGGGTCAGACGAGTTATAATAATAATAG
>JAVJIF010027504.1:0-71067 GCA_038442645.1 Agave tequilana
CATCCTCATTTAGGTAATGCTAACATAAGCATAACTACATGTACATAACGAACAAAATAAGTGTTTGTGACACATAAGGCATCCTGCTCATGACTAATCCATGCTACATTATACCTTTACCTTTGTCCAGACCTGAAAGAGAAGAAAATGAAAGGAATGAGCTCGACGGCTCAGCGAGTAAATTTCATAAACACTTAATAACTGATAACAACATGATATAATGCCACAACATACTTTATGGAATCAAGAGGGACCTTACATGAATGGAAATGCCACCTGTTTCAATCAAATTTTTACGAGTCTTAGTTATTAGGCTTTCTTTATGAATAAAGGTTCTTTCTCATAATGTACTAAAGCGATATCAGTACTTGCTCCCTCTCAAGCAAGTCTTTAGACACGAATTCTTACCTTTCACAAACATTGACTATCAATTATTACTTTCCAACCAATTATTGATAACATAAAATCTTATCACTTACTAGAGCACAATTACACGTCACTCTAATTATAGGGTACCATTTTCCACCGTCTTCTTTCACCTACCGGCTCCCGCCGGCCCCTTCCTCCTTAGAGTACCATAATGATTCTATTAAGTAGTATAAGAATAAGCATACCAGTTCACATAATAACAAGTGTGATTCCCGTGAAACCCCGTCTTCTTCCACCTACCGGCTCCCGCTCGGCCCCTTCCTCCTATAGTTGCAATCAAACATGCAATACACCATTCCCCGTCTTCCCCCCTCCTACCGGCTCCCGCCGGCCCCTTCCTCCTATAGTATACATACATAGATAGGCACTCATAACAACATCAAATTTCTACAAGCGACCCACACATATATAGCATGACCAAAATATACTATGGTGTAGGTTACATAAACAACATATTATGGAAAGAAATCACAAATAGACATATTCACATATCGTCAACATATTTAATCATGCTATCATATGTATATTACTATAGTAAGTAGTACAAGGTAATTCATGTGGGGTTGCCAAGGTATTATAATTAAGGACTTAAACATTTTACATACATAGCTTGTAACGTATCTATTAAGGTATCCTTACCTTCTAGTACACACCATCACTACCTACATTACTTATACTACTAAACTTACATTAAAGTGTTAAGAACACATAACACAATAATTATACAATTACCTTCTAATAAAAAGTTAATTTTTTTTTTTTGGCACCAACTCCATGTAATTTAATTTACGTGCTACTCTACTTTCATCTATTATCTTTTCCCCAAAATCCCTCTTAGGTACATACAACAATTACATAATTAAATTGATAAAATTAGTCCTTTAAGTGAGTATGAAAATTTACTCACTAGATAAGAGGATTCCCACCGCGATTTTGATCAATTCCTTCCTTCAACCCTAGTAATACAAGCAAGGCAAAAATTTAATTTATGAACTACTCAACTTCATGAGAATAACTAATTAAGTGTTACTCTAATTTCACCCAATTTTTAATCTCTGAAAACAAAACAATTGGTTGGAACAAAATTTAGAATTAGGGCTAAAGTTTTTACCTTGAGAAAATACCCAAATATTGAATTTCTCCCAATTCCTCTGGCCAAAACGAACACCCCCTCCCCCCCACCAGGCCGCGCGTGGCCTGGTGGCGCCTTCCGCGCGGCTGCGCCGCCCTCCCGCCGGTTGCGCGGCCGCGTTGGCGTCGGCCTGGCGGCGCCCCCTGGCTCCGGCTGGGGGGTGCGAGAGAGAGAGAGAGAGAGAGAGAGAAGAGAGAGAGAGAGAGAGTGGGTTGGTGAGAGGGATCTGAGAGATTAGGACTGAAATTTTTAGGGCTACAGGAGTTTACAGAGAAGAAAGAACTTCTCTTCTCAGATCTCACGTATGGTTGAGGTCAATATGCAAAAAGGCCCCTCAAAAACTTAGATTAATGCAACCCACTTCCCCTTTCCACTTGCCACTTGGCCAAGGCTAGGATCAAATTGATCCTAGCCTTACACCTCACCCCTTCATGCATACCAAACCCCTCCACTCACACTTGAAATTAAAATATTCTAAATACAAATACCTAGTATTTGTTGGTATTTCCTAATTGAGGATTACTAAAAAAATGAAATGTCAAAGATATATTTCCATATACTTAAAAATGTCATAATTGTTGGTACCAAATACTTATATATTTTCTATATATTCTAATTTATGCCATAAACCAAAATAATAACAATAACTCATATATAAACATATATATATATATATAATTTCTTTGGTTAACTTCATTATTATTGGTATTAATTTAAGAATGAGGAGTTATAAAATTTCTCTAATAACCGATGTTTAAAATTATGGGGGAAATAATAATTAATAATTAACCAGTACTAAAAATAGGCTGTTACATTTCTACCCCCCTTAGGGAAGCTTCGACCCCGAAGCTTGACGCACCTTGGAAAAGGTGTGGGTAGGTAGATCGCATCTCCTCCTCTGGTTCCCAGGTAGTCTCTTCGAGTTCCTGGCTTTTCCATAATACCTTTACCAACGGAATGGTTTGTTCCGCAAAACCTTCTCTTTACGGTCCAAGATTTGCACTGGTTCCACTGTATATGATAAATCTTCTTGGAGTTGAAGTGGAGAGTAACTAAGAACATGACTGGGATCTGGTATGTATTTTCTTAGTTGTGACACGTGAAACACATCATGCATCTTCTCCATCTCTGGTGGTAATGCCAACCGGTAAGCCAGAGGTCCAATTCTTTCCAATATCTCGAAAGGACCGGTAAAACGGGGGTCTAACTTATTCCGTTTACCAACCCGTATCACTCCTTTCATTGGCGATATCTTCAGAAAAACTTTGTCACCTTCAGCAAATTCCAAGGGTCTCCGGCGCCGATCTGCATATGCCTTCTGTCTACTTTGGGCCGCCTTCATTCTCTTCCTAATTATCCGGATTTTCTCTGTTGTCTCTACCACTATATCAGCTCCGAATAATGTTCGGTCTCCCATCTCCTCCCAAAAAATTGGAGATCTGCACTTCCTGCCGTACAAGGCTTCAAATGGGGGCATTCCAATAGTAGATTGATAACTATTATTATATGCAAATTCTGCCAATGGTAGGTATTTTTCCCAATTACCTCCGAAATCTAATACACATGCTCTCAGCATATCCTCCAGTATTTGTATAGTTCTTTCTAATTGTCCGTCGGTTTGTGGATGAGCAGCTGTGCTTGGATGTAGTTTAGTGCCCAGGGCCTGGGATAGGCTAATCCATAGTCTTGACTGGAATCGGGGGTCTCGATCTGACACAATAGTCTCAGGTACTCCGTGAATTCTGATTATTTCTCGAAGGTAGATCTGGGCTAATCTATCCATTGAATAGTTTATTCGAATGGGTAAGAAATGCAGACTTTGTGAGTCGGTCTACTATTACCCATATGGCATCGTAACCTTGAGGGGATTTGGGAAGTCCTGTAACAAAATCCATAGTAATGTTGCTCCACTTCCATTCAGGAATTTGTAATGGCATAAGGAGTCCTGGGGGCTTCTTGTGTTCAGCTTTGACTTGTTGGCAGATCAGGCATCTTTGTACAAATTTAGCTATGTCCTTCTTCATTCCTTCCCACCAAAAAGTTGATCTTAGATCTTGATACATCTTGGTTGCTCCCGGATGTGCAGTGTAAGGAGTACAATGTGCTTCAGTCATAATCCGCTCTTTGAGCTTAAAATCTGATGGTATATAAATTCGGCATCCTTTTCTTAGCAAGTCCTTAACAATGGAATAATCTTGAACTTCACCCCTTTTTACTCCTTCCATTATTCCAA
Organism: Agave tequilana; assembly: GCA_038442645.1. Lineage (NCBI taxonomy): Eukaryota > Viridiplantae > Streptophyta > Magnoliopsida > Asparagales > Asparagaceae > Agave > Agave tequilana. The sequence continues at coordinate 3,795 of JAVJIF010027504.1, forward strand.
TTACTTGGTCATCTTTTAGTTGAGCTTCCTTTATCTCTTTGTGGAGGTCAAAATCAATGCTAACTTGACTTACCTGCACCACTCTTTCTCGAGTTTCCTTCACCAAAATCTCCAATTGCAGCCGCTCTATATCTTTTAATAGATCACCTCGTTGGGTTAGTAACGCTGCTACGGATCCTCCCGACTTCCTACTAAGGGCATCTGCTACCACATTGGCCTTTCCGGGGTGGTAATGAATATCCAAGTCGTAGTCTTTCATTAACTCCAACCATCTTCTTTGTCGCATATTCAGCTCCTTCTGGTAAAGATGTACTTTAGACTCTTATGATCTGTGTATACATCACATGAGACTCCATAAAGATAGTGTCGCCATATCTTTAAGGCAAAGATAACTGCGGCTAATTCAAGATCATGAGTAGGATAATTCTTCTCATGGTTCCTTAGTTGTCTAGAAGCATACGCAATTACCCTGCCATGCTGCATCAACACACACCCTAGCCCTGATTTTGACGCATCACTGAAAATAACATAGCCTTCAGTCCCAGAAGGCATGGCTAGGACTGGGGCTGATGTTAGTTTATCCTTCAACTCCTGAAAACTCCTTTCTTGATTATCTCCCCAATGAAATTTGAGTCCTTTCTTGGTTAATTGTGACAATGGTGTTGCTATCTTGGAGAATCCCTCCACAAACCTCCGGTAATACCCAGCCAGTCCCAGAAAACTCCGCACCTCTGTGACATTGGTAGGTCGAGGCCATTCCTTAATTGCTTCAATCTTGGCAGGATCCACTGATATTCCTTCTTTACTTATGATGTGACCTAAGAATCCAACTTTATCCAGCCAGAATTCACACTTTTTAAATTTGCATAGAGTTGATTCTCTCTCAATAATTGTAAAACTACCCTTAAATGATTTTCATGCTCTTCTTTACTTTTAGAGTAGATTAGAATATCATCTATAAAGACCACCACACATTGATCTAAATATGGTTGGAAGATCCTATTCATCAGATCCATGAATGCTGCTGGAGCATTAGTCAAACCAAATGGCATCACTAGGAACTCATAGTGTCCATATCTAGTCCGAAAGGCTGTCTTGGAAACATCTTCCGGCTTAATTTTTAATTGATGGTATCCCGATCTCAGATCTATCTTGGAAAATATACTGGCACCCTGAAGTTGGTCAAAAAGATCATCAATTCTGGGCAGTGGATACCGATTCTTGATAGTGACCTTGTTCAACTCCCGGTAGTCTATACACAGCCTCATGCTCCCATCTTTCTTCTTAACAAATAACACAGGAGCACCCCAAGGTGATACACTCGGCCGAATAAATCCCAGACTTAGTAGCTCTTGCAGCTGGTCTTTCAATTCTTTCATTTCTGCGGGCGCCATCCTATAGGGTGCCTTTGATATAGGACTTGTCCCTGGTAGAAGATTAATGGAAAAATCTACTTCCCTATCTGGGGGCAAACCAGGTAAATCTTCCAGAAATACATCAGGGTATTCTTTCACAACTTCAATGTTTTCAAGTTTCATTATCTTGTCTTCACTTATCACAATCGCCAGAAATCCTTGACATCCTTGCCTTAAGAGTTTAGTGGCCTTCGCAGCTGAAATGACTGGAGTGCAAATCTTACCCTTCATCCCTTCATAAATTCTTTCTGGAGCTCCTTCTAACTTAAATATTATTCTCTTCTGATGACAATCTACATGAGCTCGATATGTTGACAACCAATCCATTCCCAGGATGATGTCAAATTCCATCTCTCCTAATTTAATCAAGTCTGCATGTGTTTTCATTTCTCCTATAATGATTTCACACCCCTTATAATATTCACTAGTGGTCACACTCGCGCCTACTGGGGTTGACACCACTAGTTGATAGTTCATAGGTTCAGAATTCTTGTTAATCATTGCAGCAAATGATGAGGAAATAAAAGAGTGGGTAGCACCAGGGTCAAACAATACTTGGGCAATATTTTTAGACACAGACGGTACCTTCCACCACTGCATTGGATGCTCTAGCTTCCTGTGGAGTTATTGCGTTCATTCTTCCTTGGGCTCTGGGTTGTTGCACCGATGCTTGCGTCGTGGTTGAGCGAGTCCTGTTGACGGGTTGTCGAAAGGCGGTAGCTTGTCCTCCTGCTGTTGGGGCAACACCCATGGCTGGTCTCCCTGTTCCCCTACTAGCTCCTGGATATCCATGCAGGGTTGGGCATTCTCTCCTCATGTGACCCATTTTACCACAAGCAAAACATTGCTTACCAACAGAGCAACTACCGGTATGATTCCTATGGCATCTGGGACACCATTGGCTTCCTGCAAGGTTGGAGTCTGAGTGGGGAAATCCCCTCTTCTTGGGCCACGAGTTCCCTCTGTTCCCTTGGGCCGGCATAAAGGAAGATCCGGTACTTCTGTCGGACCTTACTGGATGAACTCCAAAGTTTGGCGCATTAGCATACCGGGGGCGTTTCATAAAAGGCAGTTCCCTGGTCCTTGCCTCCTGTATCTCTTGCATGTCACCTTCAATTTCTAAGGCCTTCTCCACGGCTTGGCTATAGATCCGTAATTGGAAGGGAATCAGTTTACTCCTGATTCCCGGCCTCAAGCCCCTAACAAATCTTTTTGCTCTATCTTCCTCTTCAGACACCAATTTCTCCGCATATCTGGACAGTTGGGTGAATTTGGCCTCATATTGAGTTACAGTCAACTGGTCCTGCTTTAGATCTTGGAATTCCATTGCTAGTCTGTCCTTCACCACTCCTGGTATATACTTCTCATTAAACTTTTTGACTAAAAAGTTCCAGGAAATTTCTTTTCCCATGGTCCTAGCTCCTCCTTTGATCATCTCCCACCAGCGTTCAGCTTCTCCTTGAAACATGAAGGAGGTGAACGATACCCGCTGATTTTCCGTGCACTCCATAACATCAAGTATTTTCTCAATTTGACGGAGCCATTCTTCTGCTTGTATCGGATCCACTCCTCCCTTAAATGCTGGTGGGTTTAACTTTTGAAATTGTTCCAAGGCTCTTCGAGGATTGTTAACATTTGTCAGTTGCAACAACCAATCTGGTATTCTGTCTGAGATTCTTCGATTGGCATCAGATTGATCATTTAGGATTCCTTGACTTGCTGATGGATGGACGCTCCCGATTGCACTATGCAATGGGACGTCGTCCTCCGAGTTGGCCTCAGATGGAGGAAAATTTAAGTCCATCTAATACCTAGAAGAATAGTCGAACTTAATCAATTACAACTCAATAATAACAAATAGAATAGTTCAAAAACAAAACGCTGATTTCATTTATGCATGTTTTCATAGCAATATTTACATTAGCATGACTACATTCTTTCAAAACATACAATGCAGTCATAAAAAGATACATTGTTCATACATATGGCTATTGACAACCTTTTTCTTTACAAAAACAAAAATATCCAATCATGTAAGTCCACATTCCTTTTTCTTCAAAAACAAAACAACAAAAAACAAAAATGCCACCCCTCTAGACTCCTATCATGGGGTTCTGTTAGAACCTGAGGAGCTTTCCTCCCCGCTGTCTTCTTCTGATTCATCTTCCTTATTGTTTTCCTCTTCTTCTGGATCTTCTCCACCATGATTTAACTCCTCAGGATCATCCTCTTCGGGATCTTCCTCTTCAGGATCTTCTTCTTCAGGATCTTCTTCTTCTTCAAGATTTTCTTCCTCAAGATTCTCTCCTTCTTCTTCTAGGACAGTATCGTAATCGCATCTCCAATTCTCATTATCATCATAGAGATCCATGTCTTCCACCCAGCTGGAATTCCACCAAATACCTCCAAAGAAAATCCTTCCTTCAGGATTCATCTCATTGCTAGGCAGTATTCCCCTGTCCACGGTTGTTGGTGCATTCCTTATGGCACTTTCTGCCTCACTGATTTCATCTTTATTATCTTGTTCTAGACGAACCTCTGAATCTTTACTATTTGGGGGACTTCCCAGAATGATAGCTGGGTTGGTCTCATCCGACTCAAAATCCCAGTCCATCTGGTCTGCAATCCAACTCAAGCTCTCCGACTCCGTATTGTCGGATGACGATCCCGTCATATCTGAATCCCCCATCTGTAGAAGTAAAAGGGTTTGCATTAATAAAAATTTTGTCTTCCAATTCTCCCCAACAATATATAATAGCATGATTTAAATAACAATACATGATAGCAAATATCACTGCTTTAGCCATGCTAACCTTCAAAATCCCTTTTGGGTAGAACTATCCTAACAATAGGTTTAACCCTGTCCTGTGTGATATTTTAATTGTTCTCTCTTTTGCAGTGTCCCATACCACTGAAATTCCATACAGAAGGGCCCGCACCCTTTTGCAGGATCCATTTGAATTAAGGTATGCGGGTACCCAATTTCAAACGTAGAAAACAGTTAAATATCATACATTTCGGGGTTAAATACCTTAAGATTCTACCATTACTTCAATACCCCTATATCTAACTTACCCTAATATACATATAGCTAACACTTGCTTACTTAGTTGTTCTTGTATGTTACATCTACCTAGGCTAACCTTGCCTAAACCACGCTCTGATACCAACTGAAACGGTCCCAGCTTCTAATAAGCAAGATTAGATCAAAATCACGCATTTATTCCCAACCTTACGTTAAATCCAAAATCTAGAAAATTTCAGCAGCATCTCCTCTAAAATCTTAACTTTCTCCATATACAAAAATATGAGTTTCGGCTCCAAGGCCTACTTATCTCCACAAAACATTTCGGTCACCTGACCTACTTATCACAAAAATACAGAATATCTCCAAAATATACTTATGCCGTGCATTCATCTTACATAACCATCAAAGCATCCACAATCCACAAAATGCTACCAACATGATCACAATACCTCACATCACCAACTTTCCAAGTACACAAGTTCTAATTAACACTATTACAAACATTACATAAGGTAGTAGCATCATAGCATCCTCATTTAGGTAATGCTAACATAAGCATAACTACATGTACATAACGAACAAAATAAGTGTTTGTGACACATAAGGCATCCTGCTCATGACTAATCCATGCTACATTATACCTTTACCTTTGTCCAGACCTGAAAGAGAAGAAAATGAAAGGAATGAGCTCGACGGCTCAGCGAGTAAATTTCATAAACACTTAATAACTGATAACAACATGATATAATGCCACAACATACTTTATGGAAATCAAGAGGGACCTTACATGGATGGAAATGCCACCTGTTTCAATCAAATTTTTACGAGTCTTAGTTATTAGGCTTTCTTTATGAATAAAGGTTCTTTCTCATAATGTACTAAAGCGATATCAGTACTTGCTCCCTCTCAAGCAAGTCTTTAGACACGAATTCTTACCTTTCACAAACATTGACTATCAATTATTACTTTCCAACCAATTATTGATAACATAAAATCTTATCACTTACTAGAGCACAATTACACGTCACTCTAATTATAGGGTACCATTTTCCACCGTCTTCTTTCACCTACCGGCTCCCGCCCGGCCCCTTCCTCCTTAGAGTACCATAATGATTCTATTAAGTAGTATAAGAATAAGCATACCAGTTCACATAATAACAAGTGTGATTCCCGTGAAACCCCGTCTTCTTCCACCTACCGGCTCCCGCTCGGCCCCTTCCTCCTATAGTTGCAATCAAACATGCAATACACCATTCCCCGTCTTCCCCCCTCCTACCGGCTCCCGCCGGCCCCTTCCTCCTATAGTATACATACATAGATAGGCACTCATAACAACATCAAATTTCTACAAGCGACCCACACATATATAGCATGACCAAAATATACTATGGTGTAGGTTACATAAACAACATATTATGGAAAGAAATCACAAATAGACATATTCACATATCGTCAACATATTTAATCATGCTATCATATGTATATTACTATAGTAAGTAGTACAAGATAATTCATGTGGGGTTGCCAAGGTATTATAATTAAGGACTTAAACATTTTACATACATAGCTTGTAACGTATCTATTAAGGTATCCTTACCTTCTAGTACACACCCATCACTACCTACATTACTTATACTACTAAACTTACATTAAAGTGTTAAGAACACATAACACAATAATTATACAATTACCTTCTAATAAAAAGTTAATTTTTTTTTTTTTGGCACCAACTCCATGTAATTTAATTTACGTGCTACTCTACTTTCATCTATTATCTTTTCCCAAAATCCCTCTTAGGTACATACAACAATTACATAATTAAATTGATAAAATTAGTCCTTTAAGTGAGTATGAAATTTACTCACTAGATAAGAGGATTCCCACCGCGATTTTGATCAATTCCTTCCTTCAAACCCTAGTAATACAAGCAAGGCAAAAATTTTAATTTATGAACTACTCAACTTCATGAGAATAACTAATAAGTGTTACTCTAATTTCACCCAATTTTTAATCTCTGAAAACAAAACAATTGGTTGGAACAAAATTTAGAATTAGGGTTAAAGTTTTTACCTTGAGAAAATACCCAAATATTGAATTTCTCCCAATTCCTCTGGCCAAAACGAACACCCCCTCCCCCCCACCAGGCCGCGCGTGGCCTGGTGGCGCCTTCCGCGCGGCTGCGCCGCCCTCCCGCCGGTTGCGCGGCCGCGTTGGCGTCGGCCTGGCGGCGCCCCCTGGCTCCGGCTGGGGGGTGCGAGAGAGAGAGAGAGAAGAAAGAGAGAGAGAGAGTGGGTTGGTGAGAGGGATCTGAGAGATTAGGACTGAAATTTTTAGGGCTACAGGAGTTTACAGAGAAGAAAGAACTTCTCTTCTCAGATCTCACGTATGGTTGAGGTCAATATGCAAAAAGGCCCCTCAAAAACTTAGATTAATGCAACCCACTTCCCCTTTCCACTTGCCACTTGGCCAAGGCTAGGATCAAATTGATCCTAGCCTTACACCTCACCCCTTCATGCATACCAAACCCCTCCACTCACACTTGAAATTAAAATATTCTAAATACAAATACCTAGTATTTGTTGGTATTTCCTAATTGAGGATTACTAAAAAAATGAAATGTCAAAGATATATTTCCATATACTTAAAAATGTCATAATTGTTGGTACCAATACTTATATATTTTCTATATATTCTAATTTATGCCATAAACCAAAATAATAACAATAACTCATATATAAACATATATATATATATATAATTTCTTTGGTTAACTTCATTATTATTGGTATTAATTTAAGAATGAGGAGTTATAAAATTTCTCTAATAACCGATGTTTAAAATTATGGGGAAATAATAATTAATAATTAACCAGTACTAAAAATAGGCTGTTACATATATATATGCTGTGAGAGGAAAAAATTAGATAGAGGACCCTAAATTCAAAAAAATAATAATAAAAATAAAAAAAGGCGAGACGGGTTAGACCAGTCTCGGCGAATTCGGGTAACGAATAGGGTCACGAATCGGGTGAAGAGACCTGACTCGTTTCTCGATTTTCTGACCCGTCTCGTTGGATTCGTTACGAGATGGGTTGCTCCTGTCTGGAAACGAATTCGTTGGCCAACGGAATGAATTGACCCTATTCGTACCATTAGCCATCCCTAAGTTAGACGAGCATGTAGTTCTAAGTATAAGAAACAATAAAATTTGAGTATAAAGCTTTAGTTAAAATAGAATTACTCGTCAATTAATTAAAAATGAAATAAAAAGGGGATAGATGGAAAGAAATAAATGACAAAAAATAGGGGAAAGAAAGGTCATATGTCTCTTATTTTCACACCGTTCATTTTTTTTACTGAGATATAATCGATCTATTGTTTGTGATATAGAGAAGTTCACAGTCACAAATTCCTTGCGCTAGTAGTCAAGTCTCTCTTATAAGCACCGGTTCGACTCTCATGAGAGACGATATTCTCTCACGAGGCTGTCCAAGGATTTCCTCATCACAGTCGGGAGAGCCTGACTGAGGTGTGCAGGAGATTAGTATGAGAGGTGATTACAAGCCCTCAAAAATATTCCTGTGTTAAAGAGAAAAAAGTCTTCTTTGTACTAGTAGCAACTCATTATCTTCTAGATTGGTTCGCTAAAAAAGTTTTAAAAAGGTGCTCTATTTTGACTCCATCAAATATTATAAAAGGGCGGCAGCCGCCACCCCCACCTCTCAAAAAAAAAAAAAATTTTGACTAAAAAGCATTAGTAGAATAATCATCCATAGACCCAAAATGTGATAATATAATAATGAATTTTAGTTGATTAAATTGAACCAATGTGCTCGCTTTTAACTTCAACTTCAACAATTTATTGGTAAGGTTAAAAAATTATAGTGTTTACTTTTTAGCCTATAAAATATCAATCATGTGGTTTATGTGATTAGAGTATAATATAGAGAACCGTATCTATCTACTATGGGGCCACCTACCCCTTCATACCCAATCTGACTTTAATAATGCCAATAGAAACAACTAAAGGAAACACTAACAAAATTTAATAAGAAATTAATTAGCAACAAAAAAGAAAGTGAAATCAGAACTCCTAAGAAGTATAAATCCAAAGACCCATCCACAAAAACAATTAGTATATTTATACATAAAATCAAGGATATTAAAGAAAACAACGAATAAAATCAGATGTAAAAAAAAAAAGAGAAAAAGCGAAAGCACAATTTCCTACTATCACACTGATAATATTGCAATGCCCTATTTTTGAAAGGTGCAGTGTTATTTAGATCATATTTTCAATAATAAATTTGGGTAGGAAATGAATATGGAATTCAATTTTTTAAAAAAGAAAAACTCAACAAATATTAACCTGCAATTATACAACAGAAAGAGTTACTAATATAAACATGAGCCATATAGGAAATGAAAATTGCAGCTTCTCTTTGATTCTAGGGAGGAAGAAGAAGCTGCACACTAAAAAGATCAGTTATCTAAGAAAAAATTGGATTGATGGTACTGCTTGTTTTCTGTAATGCTTCCATTGAGACTGCTGATCATCTCTTCCTTCTCTGATTCGTTTGCTAGAAGTATTTGGAGTTCTTGTACATCCTACTTTTCGAATTCCAGTATCCCTCAAGTATTTCTTGGTCCTTGGCATTTCAACAAAAAACTTTGGCCAGCTTAGTAAGTGCTACTTTTTGCCATTAGAGAGAGAGAGAGAGAGAGAGAGAGAGAGAGAGAGATGTCAGGATCTTCAATAACAAATGTGGATATTTTTTTGAGAAAAAACCGTTGAGGTCAAAAAAGCCACCCGGAGTTTCATTAATAAGTCTTTAACGAAACAATTAAAAAAAATAAAGTATATAAAGATATAAAATTACATAATTGATTCTTCAAAAAAAAAAGGAAAAAAACAGAAAACTACCACAGCTCCAAACGTCTAGATGACGCCGACGTGATGCATAAAGGCGCATTCTCAACCCTTCTGACGCTAGAGAGTTCAGTCTGACCTGATCTGTCTAACTTATTTCTGACGATTATCATCCACCTCTCTCCGTCCTCATTGACCCTCACCCTCGTAAAAAACTCTCCTCAAGAAAACAAGCCTCTATTCAGCCCGCCGACCCTTTGCGGATCGCATTACCTCCCTTCTTTTTAGACTTCTGCTTACTCTAGCCGCATGGGAGGAACTCTCTCATAAAATTTTCAAACTAGCTCAGAAAATACCCTTGGAGTCTCTGACCCATCTGGTTAAAGAGGAACTCTTCACTAGGACCGTGTGTTGCGACTTGGAAATCAAACACCCCTCGCTGAAATCAAACTCATCCCCCTCTAAAATCAAAATCATCCCCGTCAAAATCAAAATTATAACCTTAATCTTGCTGATGCTAAGTTCTACCCTCCATTTCTGGGCAGGAGCTGCTACAAAGAAGAAAAACAAGATACTCTCAGCAGCAGACACTAAACTCTCCACCATTTTGACAAGCAGATGGAGCGTTGATGTCCCATCAGGAATTTGGAGGAAACTCAGATTGTGGTGCCATCAGCAGCCTGCTCTTCTTTTGTTTTCTGGAAGTGCAATTATTTTGCTTTGATCATGGTGTTTTCTTTTAGTGAGCTGTATTTTGTTTTTCTTCTAAAGGTCTGCTCCTCACCCTCATCGATTCTCTAGTGCGAGTTAAAAACTGCAAGTGATGAACAACTTGAACTTGGCAGAACTTTTGTTCCACAGCTGCACTTTTTTTGTTTATACTTTGTTTTTATTATTTAGTGATATACTTGAGTTGGGCATCTTGCCCTTCTTCACTAAAAAAAAAGGAAAAAAAAGAAAAGAAATGATAATTATAGTGATTAACAAGTTAACAAAATAGTTGCAAAAAATTTATAGTACAACCAAAATAATCATTAATCTAGCAACTGTAATTATTTCTTGGACAATATCTAGAGAAACATCATCTAAAATTTAGTAGTTTAGGACTCAAAGAAACCATTCAGCAAATAGGAACTAAACTATATTATGACTCCAGCATTAATTTTGTCTTCTTCTTGCAAAAAATAGACAATGCAGCGAATCAACAACGATTTTCTCTGAAAGATCATATGCTCCATCGAGATCACAACTGAGCACAGCTGCCACGCCTTTTGCGCTCTTGGGGGATTGAACTTCACCCAGCCACACACTGCTAAGTTCGGAACATGGCTATAATACCACTTGTAAATACTTGGGGCTAAAAGCCTTTGGGGGCAAACATGGGTAGTCTTATTTCACTCCTTGTCCCAACTGTCTTCCTACAATTTTAGCCACTTGGGGCTGTTTGTTACCCCGAAAACGAAAACACGGTGTGAAAATCTGTCACACGTCGTGACAGCTCAGCATTTTTCGTTTACAGATTGTCAAGAAGACATATATTTTCATTTACAAGAAATGGCTATAAAATGAACTTCATAGTACTGAACTAAACAAGTGTAGAATTTTATTTCTATCTTGGAAAATTCTTTTAATTCTGAGCACTACTGTTGTGCATGATACTTCACAGATCTTTATGAAAGATGCAATTGAAATTTTATTCATGTTTATTGGTACATAATGGAAAGAATGAACCAGCAATACCAAGAAAAGATTGCTGTCAAAAAACTTTGCTCTGCAGGAGACTCTGATATGCTGGTAGTGTTACTGTATCATACCAGAGTGTGTCAACAAAAATAACACGCATGTCAATACGAGCAAAGATGATTTGCTTGGAGTCCTCCTTGTTGAACTACCTGTACACAAAATTTCCAGGTATAAATCAGATGTAGAGATTTGTCTCTCTGAATCATTAGAAGCATACAAGGACATACAGTGAAATATGAGACCGAGTACAAAGTGTTTTAATGCATTCACAAATGAAGTCATGGTTTAAATAAATGGGGAATATGTTGAACTAAAATTTAATTGGCTAAAAAGTTGTCAAGGCAAAAAAAAAATAGAGAGAGAGAGAGAGAGAGAGAGAGAGAGATTTTTTGGGGGTCCTTTAATACTCAATAAGGCATAACTAAGCGAGTTATGTCCACCTCCAAAAATGTATGTTATGTAATGAAATTAGATGATCTATTCTATTTATGTTTATCTACATATCTTAAAAGTTCTATACATACAAAAAAATGAATTTCAAAGATCATTACCAATTCTTCAAGTGGTTGCAAAATAAACAGTTTCTGACAACTGAAAATCATTCATTTTATAACTATTTAATGCATGAGCAATTGAACTTCAAAATGCATGAATTTTTTTTGTAAGTCTTTTAATATATGTAAACCAAGATGAATAGAGTGGATCATCCAATATATTTGTATATCACACACTTTTATAAGTGGCATAATTAACTTAATTATGTCCTTAGAGTATTAAAGCCTCTTCCTATACTTGCGCATGCTATCCAATTAATTACAAAATTTCTGGGGGAAAACAAGAGAAAACATATGGAACGTATTAAAGTCACTGCCATTACACCAAAACTCCGAAGTTATGGTGAGGTTGAGAGTATTATATATATATATATATATATATATATATATATATATATATATATATATATAGAGAGAGAGAGAGAGAGAGAGAGAGAGAGAGAGAGAGAGTAGTGATGATGTGAGAGCTACCTTACGTGAGAAGATGAGAAAAGAGCATAGGAACCGTCGGATTAGTTTCTGGACGGTTGAGATTAGATTTGGAGAAAATAAAACTAATACTGAAAAACTAATTTAATCAACTTAAAACTAAATTAACCAACCCAAAAATTAATCTCAACCACCCAAAAGATAATCCAACGGCTTCTGTGCTCCTTTCCCATCTTCTCACCTAAACTAGCTTTCTCCCTAGATCACTAATATATATATATATATATATATATATATATATATATATATATATATATATATATAGAGAGAGAGAGAGAGAGAGAGAGAGAGAGAGAGAAATGTATATCAGCCCGCGGGCTGAGAGTACTCTCTCAGCCTGCGGTGACGTGGCTCAATTTGTCACCTCACTAACTTGCGGCCCGCTTATAGGAAGAAGTTAAATTACCAAATACCCCTTATGAAAAGCTACTTTTTCTTTAACTTTCCTTATTGTTTATTATTTTTTTTGCCCAAAAGGCAATTTTTGGAGCGCACGTTGTCAGACTTGTTTATTATTATTTTTTTCCCCCTTTCTTTTTGCCGCTCTTTATATGATTTAGGTTATTGATTATAAGTTATTTTTTCCCCCTATTTCCTTACCTCTCTTTGTCAGATCTAGGTTCTCCTATATAGTTTATTTTTTTGTGTATATAATGTAGACAGAGACTTTGGTCGCATTGTACATGGTTAATTGCGACCAAGGTCGCAATGTTGTTATTGATAAAGAGGGCCAGCATCTGCAATCTAGGGTCGCAGTACAATGACAGCGACTTAGGTCGCAGTACTTTAGGTAGGTGTTTCCTTTATATTTAACACGCACATGTTGTTATCGATAAAGAGGTCCAGCATCTGTAATCTAGGGTCACAGTACAATGACTGCGACTTAGGTCGCAGTACGGTATATGTTGTTATTGATAAAGAGGGCCAGCATCTGCAATCTAGGGTCGCAGTACAATGACTGCGACTTAGGTCGCAGTACGTTAGGTAGGTGTTTCCTTTATATTGACACGCATAGCGACCAAGGTCGCAGTGTTGTTGTTGATTAATACTAAAGACCAGCAACTGCGACTAAGGTCGCAGTGTATTTTATTAAGACTCGGCCAACAACTGCGATCAAAGTCATATATATTTAAAAAAAAAGTATGACTGCTTTAATTTAAAAAAAAGTCATATATATCCTTCATTTTAAAATTAACCTTAGAAAACAGATTCATATATATTTAAAAAAAAACAAAATACAATTTTTAAACTTCTAATCCTCGTCATCACCATCGTAATCAGATTCGTCGTCAAGAGTATGACTGCTTTCGTCTTCCGTATCGCTTTCTGTCCCTTCCTCCTCTTCAGCGACAATCTCCTCTTCGCTTTCTTCCTCTTCATGTTTGTATTTTGGTTCATCAATGAACTCTCAGAACGGGTCGTCTGTATCAAGCTCATCCTCTGACCCGTAGCGAGGCATATCTTCAGAACTATACATCCAATCATCATTAGATGATTGGCTTCTTTCCGGTGAAAACGGTGGAGAAGACATTTTTTGAATCTATTTTCCGAACAGTGAGAGTAACGAGTTTGAGCAAAAATAATTTAGTATGTTTGTAATCCTTTGCTGATGACCCTTTATATATTTTTAATCCCGGAATTTCAAAGGGTTTAAGCTCCCAAACCACGTGAATATCTCCCAAACTTATTTTCTACCTTTTCCCAAAAATTGTATACTTCCTAGGTGACTGTTCAGTTATCCAAAACAGTTTAAAAGTTAATACACTATAACTTTAAATTACTTTGAACTCCAAAACAGTACATTATTGCGACCATAGTCGCATTGGGAACTGATAAATGATTAAGTAACTGCGACCATAAATTGTCAACCGTTAGTCATCAAATACTGTTCTTCGTATAATTTCTGAATGTTTGTTCGATCCTCCTATGAACAATTAAATTGGTTTTTACATATATTATGCGACCATGGACTGCGACTATGATCGCAGTACCGCGACTATGGTCGCAGTATTTAACGAGAGCGATAGTATAATCACAGTTTACGTATTATTTTATATTATTTTTGTTCTTTATTTTTTACTGTTGTCTGAATAAGGACTGATTCTATAGTCGCAGTTCACCGTATCTTTTGTCTCAGCCGCATATAACGTATGAATTATTTTTAATTATTGCATCTGTAGTAGGAATGCGACTATGGTCGCAGTGTTTAAGAGCAGCAGTTGCAGTTTGGATATGTAATTAAAAGAGCTTATAATTTAATATAGTGAGAAAGAGACCTTACAAAAAAATAGAATTAAAAGCTTTTAAAAGAAGACAAAATATAATTGAATATCAGAAGATCAGAAAATCCTAATCCTCGTCATTATCACCATCATAAGCAGATGCATCGTCTTTATTCTTCTGCTCTTCCTCTTCATCACTTATTTCCTCATCATCTTCCTGTTTTTGAGGTTTTTTTGTTTCACCGATGAACTCCCAGAATGGATCGTCTCTATCAAGCTCTTCGTCTGACCCGTTGCTAGGAAGCGAGCCTACAGCATCAGAGGACATGCTTTCATCAAGCATGTCTCCGTCAAGTGGCAGAGGAATAATGTCTTCTTCACTAACCCACATGAAAACTTCATTATCATCATGAATAGGAGGATCAGTTAATACATTATTGATGTAGTGAGATAGTCAAAAGGAGTGAAGTCCAGACTGGTATCAGATTCACTAGAAAATCCTGAAGACAAAGGACCGGTGGGGGAACGATTGAAGTTGAAATCTAAGTGTTCAGAGGAAGAAGATGGGGAAGACATGATTCAAGAATGAATTTTTTTTGGAAGTTTTTTAAATCAAATTGAAAAGGAAGAGCAAAAATATAATTTTTAGGTATGAGATAATATATTAGTAACAAGCATTATATAAAGGTCAATATTGTGGAAGAACATGAATAGTAATAATAATTGTTACAGGTGATGGTTGAGTATGGTAAGAAGTGGTAAAAAAAATTAAATTTAATTGAAGATTTATTGCGGGAAAATCTGAAGTACAAATTAACTTTTTATAGAATTGTTTGCCTATATCTTTAGATTACGTATGGTGCACATCTTTCCTTTCTGGAGATTAACATTAGTGCATCTCTTTTTTATAGACTGTTGTTGTATCACGGTAGAAAGAATATTAATTACTTCATTTAATTCAGTGTAATTAATATAGTAATTTTTATAAGATTTGATATATGCGAATTGATCTCAGGGTCGCATGGCTAATCCACCCTAGTCGCATATTAAAAATCTTTTACATAAGGCATGGGAAAGAAGATTACGACTTTGGTCGCAGTACTGAAGGAGGTCACATTGTTGTACGATAGAATGCGACTAGGGTCGCAGACGTTATATAAAGAAGTTTTGTTATACAATGACTGCGACTAGTGATTGCGACTGTGTCGTAGTTGTCATATAAAATTGAAATTATATTGTATTAGGTCGCATAAAAACGTTTTGTTATACTATGAGTGCTACTAGTGACTGCGACTGTGTCGCAGTTGTTATATTGTATTAAGTCTGCGACCATGGCATGTTTTTTAAATTTCAATGCTTCTGCTTATTTTACATTATATTGATCCAATTTTTTTAATTATATTTTTCGATGTATTAAAATTACGAATTATAACTGTAGATATATTCAACTGAAATTTTTGTTTGTTCATGACTTTATTCCACTTTAGAATTAAAAAGGGGTATTTTTGTCAATTTGTTTCACGATTGTTTAGGCGGGATTTTTTTGATTTTTTTGGCGCCAACACACTGCGGCCGATGTGTGGCATATATTCAGCCACGTCCCGCCGGCTGAGAAACTCTCTCAGCCTGCAGGCTGAGGTACAGTAACCCCATATATATATATATATATATATATATATATATATATATATATATATATATATATATAATATATAATATATATATATATATTCTAACATGCCCCCGCAAGTAGAGAGCACTTTTTATGGGCCAAAACCTGAGTTTTTACGCTAACAGTGTTTTTTTAAAATATACTTTTTAAATGCGCGCCCATCAAAATTGAACATAGATTGCGCTGGTACAATATTAGAGTCCATACCATTATACCAAAACTCCAAAATTGTGGTGATAGTTTAGGGTATTATATTTATATTCTAACAAACGTGTGTAAGTAAAATTGCTTGTGGAACTATAGAATCTCTAATGAATCAACTACTTCCTTCAAGAGGTGTCTACTTCAAATAAAAACTCAACTAATAACGAACTCTGGACGCAACAAAAAGCAAAGGAATAACTTGCGTTTTGGTGGTAAATATGTTCTTTCCTTGGACACTAAAATAC
Source organism: Agave tequilana (assembly GCA_038442645.1). Lineage (NCBI taxonomy): Eukaryota > Viridiplantae > Streptophyta > Magnoliopsida > Asparagales > Asparagaceae > Agave > Agave tequilana. Next base: position 20,236 of record JAVJIF010027504.1, read on the forward strand.
ACATCTGTTCTGGGTCAATATTTGCTCTGTGATTTTTCTAAGATAACAATAAAATAGTTATAGGATGAACATATTATTTTTGAATTTTTTTAGTGAAATCTATGAAACGAAAGGTAAATTTAGATGTATCTATTTACCAAGTATAAGGTATTTGTTCCGAATGTTCCATTCAAAATCCCAATGCACTTCATCGTTCTTGAGGGTCCAATAACACCAACCAAATGAAGCAGTGTTGTAAACCTCCAATTGAGCACTCCCAAACATTTGATAGTCCATCTGTGATGCATTCTTCGAGTTCCATTCATTCACCCACTCTCCTGCATAAAGGTATGTGGGGCATAAGCAAATATGTATAACCAAATAGCTAGCTAGTGGCTAATACTACATGGAAAATATTTAAGCTCCATGTGGAATATCATCTATTGACTAGGACGCCGCAATCTTCCCCCAGGATAAATGATTTGCGGATGGCAACTTTCAAGAGATTAATAAAATATTTTTAGTCCTAGAATATCCATATTAATCAGAACTATAGAGTTTGTATAATACACAAACCTTTCACCAGAAACAGAAGTACAGAGAGATGTTTAATCCAATATTCTCCTCTAAAGAGAACATGAAGAATTCATTTCAGTGCATATTTTGTTAATATCTTAAAACTGAATTCTATTTAGAAATAGGACTTTCCTTTCCTTCACTTTGTAACAAATAAATAACAAAAATAGAAATACTCACTGGAGTTCTAATCTCGAATATTTTTTTTGCCATAATCTGTATGTTAAAATCAAGATATGTGATAAATAAGACTTTCAAGTATCCTACCAATAAATACAAGAGGCCCATTTGCGCTGTTTAATGCTTGTAACTGTGGCTCTCTGCTTTTGTATATAAACTGAATATTATCTGTGACACTCATGTTATTGAAAAATGTGTCAAAGAGGCTGTAATAGTGTAAATCCACCACGACATTTGAATCACCAATGTTTGCCTGATACAGCTCTAACGGATCAGCAATTCCAATTCTCTGGCAAACTATGACATAAGCTGTAGTAGAATACCAGCGAACTATTTGGTAGCCTCTCATGTAATAAGAAATTAAAACATCTATTGGAACAGCTGCGGCAGAAGGTTCATTCAAAAGCTCAATCCCAAGAAGTGCAGGATGGTTCCCGTACCTGCAAATGAAGAAAACTCAGGCTTACAATCTAACGGCAGCCAGTTATGGGAATGCAATAGCTATCCTCTTCATGTATTTCGTTCTTTGAAGTCCTTGTACCTTATTTTCCTTAACATATGGAAGTTGACAAAGAGACTTCAACTATTTCATCAATATGGGCATGTTTGGATTCATGAAAGTGGGAGGAAAATAGGAAGTCGTAAAACTCATTTTCCACTTCCCTTATTTGTTTTGAACCAGAAATGGGAAATGGGAAATGGGAAAACTCCTTTTTCTTTTTCCTTTTCCTTTTTACACCTCCTTTTTACGTTACAATTTTCCTACTTTCAGGATGCTACAGTTAATTTTATAGTCATGTAAATCTCACTTATAACAAATTATAACTTATTTCATAAAATTTTGATGTCATGTAAATCTTATTTGCAGTCTAATTACAGTTCAAAAATGTCACTTTAGAAATAATATTTAATTTAATATTATTTTATGGTCAACTTTTTCACTTTCACTTTCACATTATTATCCAAACACCGGAAAACACAATATACTTTTTCACTTACACTTTCGCATTACAACCAAACACCGGAAAACTTAATTTCACAAATTCTAATTTCCCACTACACTTCTATATTTTCCACTCCCACTTCCCATTTTCCTCCAACTTCCATGAATCCAAACACATGTTAATTTGAGATATTCTACAGCTCTATAATATATCCTTAGCTTGAAGTAAAGCTAGCATCGAAAATACCATAAGAAAGAAGAATTTACTGTACAATGGCGGGTATCAAATACCAAGTCCATTATCAATACCATCCTACTTGCTAAATGTAATTAGTAATTGTTGTTTAGTTGCAGTCCTGTTGTGAATTCAGGGGAGACGCCCCCACGACCAGCTCGACTGGGGCGGCGCAGCGAAAATAAATCACAGGATCCACTAAGACAACGTGAAGAAGAAAAAAAGAAGATATTCTAAAGTATATAAAATGCCAACAAACAATATAACGTGATTCCACCGATCAAACATATCGTGTGTACGTATACGAGAAAAAGGGAGAGAAACTTTATTAAAACATTGGAGAGTACAATAAGAATTACTTGCACGCTGAAAAGATTACAAACCCTTGATGGCCGTCAAGAACAGCAAACCCTTGTGGCTAAGTTTTCTCACGAATCTATCACCTAGATGAATTATACCCTTAGAAATTACAAATTCATTGGATTATCTTTTAATACATTGAAGGTCACCCCTAAGGGGTTATTTATAGACCTCTTACTCCTAAACAAACTTCATCAATATGAACAATCACCGTCTCATAATAAAAAATACTCGAATCCAACTCGAACTCAAAACAGATTCAGAAAAGAAAACTGCCAGATCCAACAGTAGTCGATGAGGCCAGGGTATTAGTCGACTGATACCATGTATTAGTCGACTAGGCTCAAATACCAGTCGACTACTCTGACAAATCCGAGAACCCCCAACTCTCTGTTGGCCTAGCTACTCGACCATACAATGTATTAGTCGACTAATCCCTGTGATTAGTCGACTATACCTAGTACTAGTCGACTATTCCTGTGCACAGATTCTTGTACGCGTCTGTTCTCTGATCATCGAGTTTTTTGTCAACCTTCACGACGTATTCTCGACACAATCCTAACAATCTCCCCCTTGATTTGAATATGTCCAAGTCCGAGAATAGCACCATGCTTCATGTGCTCACATCCACGCACAATTGAACAAACTTAACTTCATCTTCATCTCACTCCCTCTTCTTCATAACCCCCTCATGGGGTTCACAACTTGATTAGGTCGAATAAGTTCAGGCCCAACCTGAACTTTATCACCCAACGATCTCCTTGATCTATACAGGATTTATGAGAATTTGCTCCACCATAAGAGTAACGATCTGGACTACCTAATTGCGCGTCTAGTCCCAATCTCTATTCAGGGTACAACTGAACATCCGAACTCGAAACCATCGTAATCTCTGATTGTTTCACAACCATCGCTTTTGAAGCCGAGGATAACTGCAATCCATCAATTATAACTTTTGAATTTTGCAATATATACACATTGCCGACAAGTTGGACCTGAAATTTCACATGGGCCTCTTTGGAGACTTCAATAAGATTACCTTTAGAACTGAAATTAAATCCTTCTCTTTGTAGAGCTTCAAGAGAGATGAGATTGTACCTTGATTCGGGAACATGACGAATGTCTTGAAGAGTAGTGATGCATTCATCATGAGACCGAAACTGAACTGTTTCTTTGCCAATCACCTTACTTGTAACAGAATTTCCCATAAAGATTTCTCCCTTTTGAACCAAAGTGTATGAAGAGAACATCTTCCTACTAGAACTAATATGCTGTGAACATTCAGAGTCAAAATCCATCTATCTTTATTATCAACTGATTTGTCTGTAACAGATGGAACGCCGCACTGTTCTTCATCTTCTCCAATCAGTTCAGTAACATGAGCATCAGGTTGTTTCTTCTTTTGAAGCCAACAATTAGCTCTAATGTGCCCTTTCTTATGACAATAGTTTCACGTCAAATTTCTATGTTTTGAGTTACCCGTGCAACTTTCATTATTACTCCTCTCTTGAATAATAAACTTGTCCGGAATCATCATGATGAGACACTCGTTGACCTTACTCTGATGCCAATTGTTGTGAACTCAAGGGAGACGCCCTCACGATCGGGTCGACTGAGGCGGCACAGCGGAAACAAACCACATAATCTATTAAGGCAACGCAAAGAAGAGAAGAAGAAGATATTTCAAAGTATATAGAAAGTTAACAAACAATATAACGTGATTCCACCGATCAAACATATTATGTGTATGTCCACGGGAGAAAGGGAGATAAACTTTATTAAAACTTTGAAGGAGTAAAAGAAGAATTACTTACACCTCACGCTGAGAAGATTACAAGCCCTAGATGGCCGCCTAGAACAGCGAACCCTTGTGGCTAAACTTCTCTCACGAATCTCTCACCTAAATGAATGACACCCTTAGGAATTACTAATTCATTGAATTCTCTTGAAATACATTAAAGGTCACTCCTAAAGGGTTATTTATAAACCATAGAACTTTTCTAGTCCTAAACAAATTTCATCAATACGATTAATCCCCGCCTCACAATAAAAAAAACTCGAATCCAACTCGAACTCAAAACAAATCCAGAAAAGAAAACTATTAGATCCGCATTAGTCGACTAGACCCAAATACTAGACGACTACTCTAACAAATCCGAGAACCCCCAACTCTCTGTTGGCTAAGCTAGTCAACTATACAATGTATTAGTCGACTAATCCCTGTGATTCGTCGACTATACCTAGTATTAGTCGACTACTCTTGTATACAGATTCTTGTACACGTCTGTTTCCTGATCTTCGAGTTTTTCGTCTACCTTCACTATGTATTTTTGTCACAATCCTAACATGTCCTACTAGTTTTTGGACTCGTAATCATCACTTGAGTAAGATTTGGTTTTGTTTGGGTCTCTAAATAAAAGATGAGTGCTATTTGTTTGGTTGTATATAGAATATTGGTTTTTCTACTATTTGTACTTGAAGGCAATTTCTATTTTGTGATTTTCCCCCTAATATTTTCTGCTCATTAGTTGGTGCTCATTTTCCTATGTTGCAAGCTGAATTCTCCAGTCCTCAAAAATATTCATATTGTACTACTACCGAAAATGATATGCTCCTGAATCTTCTATAACAAAGTCCAGAAAGTCCAGCTATCACCCAAAAGATTGACTTGTTGCCACCTTAACAATAAATCATGAGACGTTTCGTATAAGATTCAGCAAATAGACTACACATTTAGAAATTATCCATTCAATTGATGCTCTGAATGCCCATAAATGTTAGATATAATATCTTCAACTACAAAATACAATTATATACATATATGAGAATGCGGTCTAGTCTAGAAGCTTTGTAGCCTGTGAAACTTGGAGAACACGTCAATGACAGTTTGGTGGTAGCTTTCCAAAGTTGGATACGAAGCTTTTAAAAGCTCTGTAGCGATTTTCGAATTCCAAGTTGTTTTCTGATTGAATTTTAAAAGGGTTTTCGAATCTTTCTTTCTAAGGGCGGTTGATTCGATGACCATGATGTTTTGCGAAATATTTGGAAGGTCAAGATTTATTCTAAAAGTTAATAAAATCCCTAATTGTGGATTTTAGGTTAACGAGTTGAGGCGAGATCGTTTCATTATTTTCATCCAACTTTTATTGAGAGTTTAAGAAATCATTGTGTGAGATCCTTATAAACTTTGTTTTTACTTCTCAAATTAATAAGAATTCTCTTCTCTCACAAAATCTTGTGTTCTTGATTTGTGTTCTTACTCTTATAGCGATTAAGTTATATTGCTTGCTAGCTAGATCGCTCGTTGTTTTCACTGTTAGTCTTATTATTTGATGGTGTTTATCACAACAATTATCATAGTACCCCCAGATCACAAATTCATTTTAGATATTATCTCAAATAGTTTGTCGGCATGAGTCACTACAAGACCTTTTTTGAGGGGATGATGAGAATACCACACCAGTTGCTAGTTGCTTTTATGTCTTAGTTTTTTTTAAGTTTAGTTTTCTTTTATTGTGTTTTTAATATCACACAGGTTATATTTGGGAATCGGACTTTTATAAAGCCTATAAATAGGTCCCAGACTTCTCTTATTGGTAGATAATGAATGAATTAAAAATTTTCAGTTAAAATTTTTTACCCTTGAGTTCTTCATATTGGGGTGCAAAGCCCATGGTTCAAGGGGTGTGACGCTCAAGTTATCCAATTTTTCTATTTTTTATTTCTTAAACTCTAATTCCCCTTTCTATTTCTTCTTTCAAAACTCTAATTTTTTTTATTTGAAGGTGATTGTGATCCACATCCATATTACATCAATTTTACTATCAGAGCTCTTGGTTCCAGTTTTCTTCAAAATTTTCTTCCCCTTTCCTAAAACCTTAGCTCTAGATCAAACCCTAAAAATCTATTCAAAAAAACCCAAAACCCTAGATCCGTTCTTAAAAGAAGAGAACAAAAAAAGAAAAGAAAAGAAAGAGATGGAAAAAAAGAGAAAAAACAAAAGAAAATCCAAAGTAGCATTGTTCCTCTCGCTCTCCTATCTTTCACCTGACACTCAAGACAAAAACCCTAACCCTAGACTCAGCCCGCCGCCACCTTCCGTCGTCGCCTCCCTCTTCTCATCCACTGTCGCCTTCTCGTCAACATCAATAGCAACATCTACAACAGCCGTCGTGAGATCTAGGTTTCTCACCACGCCGTTGCAAGCAGATCCAGCCTCAACACCATCACCTCACCATCATCTCACCTCTGCCTATGATCGCCAGCAGATCCTGCTGCCTTCAGCCACTCGCCACAGTCATTGAATTTTGATCTCGTCATCAACTTCATCGCCGAATTCAGATCTTAGTCCTCGCTTCTCATTTCTCTCCCCGTCGGCACCCTCCCAAACTCCGTCCATCGCCCTCGACAACTAAGGTCACCCATCGCTACCTCTGCAACCTCGCCACCACCTCAACGGGAACACCTCGCCAAGATCTCGCCCTGGACTCATCCTCAACGACCTCGATGGCGTCTCTTCTTGCTCGTCTTCTTTTTCCTCACCGTGATTTCCTTCTCTGTCCTCGATGACGTCAGACGCTGCCATCCCCACTGCCTGTCGACCCTGCCGTCAGCTTTATCTCCTCATATTGTTCCGCCAGCCTCCACCGCCTGCACTCTCCTCGTCGTCTTCACCACCTGCACCCTCCTCATCGTCCACGCTGCCACGTCAACGACTCTTGCCGCCTCTGCTATTGTCACTGACCAGCACATCACCCCCTCGCCCTCGACTGTCACAACTGTAACAGTGTTTGAATCCAATCGGGTTCAAGTCTCCCAGCTCGGGTTCACTCAAGTTTAGATCCGCGTCGACTCGACCCGAATTAGCTACAATTGTTTTTGGGTTTAAGTTATTAAAACCGCTAATACACAGTGCCCGACCCTCTTCACTACAGTGCAGACCCGATAAGCCAAAACAGACACGTTAAGATATAGGTTCGTTTTCGAGCTATTTCTCGATCATCTGGAGTCGAATTCAAGCCGTTCTCGAGGCGTTGTACTCGTTGAAGACAGAGCGACAGAACCAACAACTATCAGTCTTTGTCTCAACGCTCCCACCCACCGTCTGGTTGCTCCCACCCACTATTCTAGAGCTCTCTACAAGATTTTCAACCGTCAGTGTGGAGAATAGTCTAATTACTCTGACAAGACTTGTGCTAGAGCGTGAACTACTCATCTTCAGGTTATAGCGTATCTTGACCCAATTTTAATTGTTAATTTCTTGCAAATTCTAGGGATTATGCATTTCTTTGTAGTTTTCATGCTTATTAGTTGTTCATTAATCTCATGTGTTCGGTTGCTTGACATCATCATTAGAATCACATTTTCTTCCATATAGAGATTGAATCTTTTATGAATGTAAATTTTCATCATTTAATACATGCATCTAGTTTTGTTTGAGTCTAAAAATCTTGCATAGACATTTGCTTGCTTGTATTCTTGCATTGCAGTCTGTCCTAAATTAAGTTGTAGATATGTTTAAGTATAGCACGAGATTTTTATTGCGTTCCCCTAGAGTCACAAAATGCATATTCACAACAGTGCACTAAAGAGAATAATTATTATGAGTGGTGTGAGTCATGGAACACGAAACCCCATCATCGCATTAAAGAGCATAATCAGTATGATAGGCGTGTTGTTAGGAGATAAAAAGAAATCCAACGAGAAAGCAATTTAGCACCTCCCAATTTTACAGTACGTGTGACCCTTGCTAATTTTGTGATTGGATAGCGCATCTGGACGATTATTTTGATTTGTATGAATTTTTAATACGCGTAAAGTCTATTTTGCTACGGGAAAATTAAGAGTTTTAGCTATAGATTATTGGACTACTATAAAAAAAACAACTAAAGAGAACATTGAGAGAGGAATCAAACGGTCCAGATTTAGCTGGATGTTATTTGAATTCAGATTTTAGTAGATTTGGATAGGTTAATTTGAATTAGATTTGGCTATATTTGAGTTTATTAATAATTACATGTATGATGCACGTATTATACGTTATATATAGTCATGTACTGAATTTTGAAGGTAATAAATGATTGATAAAAATTTCATTTTCCTATAAAAATTTGCATTTTAGTTTAATCTCATGAATTGAATCGAATCAGACGGTGAAGCCAAAATCTGGGTTGCGATCCGTGATCATATCCAATCCCTAAATTCATATCTTCTCCAATTACACCAAAATCTCTACCACAAACTCTAAATCCCCCTCCCTCCATCTCACATCAATTTAGTATCAAAGTCGATTTTTTTGTTCTTTTCCTTCCACAAAATCTGCTACAAAAAATCAAAAAAAATCAAATAGAAAAGAGTCAAAAGAAAAAAAAAATCTTGTTCAAACACTGTTCATCTTCCCTGAGCCCCCCTCGTCTGCAATTTCTTCATCGCAGCCACCCCCATCCAACCGACCTCGTCACCGTGGACCGACGCCATCGATCTTCTCCGATAGCACCGCCTTCCAAATCCCACCTCCATCCTCGCATGCGCCTCGAGATCCCCCATCGATCTTCTCCGATCTTCATCAACGCCAAGAATCGTCGGCACCGACGTCATCTTCTTCGCAGTCCAGCACTGTCGACAACTTCCTAGCACAATGATGAGATCGACATCAACCCATCCTCTTCAGCTCCATCACCACCGCCTCTGTCGTCTTCTCCGATCATCACCACTAACAATCATCGTCATCGTCATCTTCCTTGCGCTGCCACACCCCTCCGTAGTCAATGAACCCTCGTCGGAGTTCTACCGTCGTCACCACGTCCTCGACAGCCTTTCAGCATCATCGTTAGCCAGTCATCCATTTCTCCGCCTTCGTCGGACTTTCTGTTAAGCCCCACAATCTCACCGAAGGACCTCCCCCCATCAACAGCCTTCACCACCATTGCCCTTTTCGCTAGATCCCCTCATCGTCATCACAACCGTCACCACGCCGACGTGTCGACAACACTAGTGACCACTGCCTACACCGCCGTCGTGATCACCACCTTCCACCGCCACTGCCGCCGCCAAGAGTTTTCAAACCCTAGCTGTCGTTGATTGAGAGAGGAGAAAGGCTAAGTGGTTGTGGGTTTGAAAGATCAAACCCGCCTCAAATTAATCCGCCCGAATCAACTCGAGTTTAAGTCGAAACCCATCAGCAGTTCGGGTTGGATTTACTTCAATCCATCTGAATCTGACCTAATCTAGACCAGACCCATGGAGCTAACCCGACCCACGGAGCCGACCGAGCCAACCCTGAGCCACAGAGTCGACTCAAGCCGACCAAAGTCATTGGCTCCTACCTGGCTCCGAACCGGCTCATCCGATCTGACGCTAACGTCAGCAGTGCCGACACTGACGTCATCGGCTCTCTCAGTCGCATGTTCACTGAGCCAGTTCAGTTGAGCAACAGCGTAAGCGACATTCCGGAGTCTGTTTCAGGCCCGTTCGAAGTCTGATTCGGGTTCTGTCTAAAGCTTTGGAAGCGTGACTGAGTCTCGAAGATACTGAAAAAATTTTACAGTAATTGAATAGCAGATATGACCTCCACAAACCCATGTTTGGTACTGATACTGTTCCTGAAGCATAAGATCAACATTTACAGCCCACATTTCCAGCCCGATTTGAGTCGGGTTCGAGCCGTTGAGACTCTTGGGGTGATCTCTGATATTTATGTACTGAATTTCTTCATGGACTTTACTTTTGTGGTAAATATATATATACACACACTGGTGGTGATGATAAGAAGGTTGAACAGGATATGTATGTGGTTATCCTGTGTTCTCGGGGTTCACATGATCTTGATGGGTATAAAAAGTGGGAAAGCAATCTTGAAGTTTTCTTCAGTTATTTTGTTTTGACATATGAACAGAAGTGCCGCTATGCCCAAATAATGTTGGTTGGAGAAGCTTATTGGTTGTGAAAAGGCAGTCATAGTTCATGTCAATATTAGTTTGTCTTGCAAGACCTACTTCGTACTTGGTATCCTCTGTACCTTCTCTTCACTGAGTTTCGGGAGACTTTGGAGAACATCCGAAAGATTATATAAGACATAACAGTAAAAGTTGATATAAATTCAGACTCCAATCCTTATTGAGCCAGAAATTGTTGATCAGCCAGAGCCAAAAGTTGCTGATGAGCCAAAGCCAAAAGTTATTGCGTTGGTGCCATTGCAAGAAGATATTTTCTCACAGCAATAGAAGTTGAAGAGTTTCCTATTGATACTCTTGTGAAACTTCCAGTAGAGCCTATCATGGAGCTATTTTCGCTATGTTATTTTTCTTATCCCTGAGGTTCCCTTACGTGTACGATCCTTTTCAGATATGTCTACAAAAGTCAAGTTCGTCGGAGATTGGCACCTTGGTATGTGGGTTAGTTTTCAGTAGAGTTGAGTTGCATTCTTATGTTGCACGTATCTTGTTCGAGCTACCCTCAACTGCATCCAGTTTGTCACGGAAACCAATTCCACTTCCACAACTTCGATTCAGCCATGACGCATCAGTGTTGATTTTTCGACCACCACCTTTGCCTGGTTGAGAATTCGTGATGCGGTGCAGTTCAACCTGGTCGTGCTTATCTTGTACCTACCACTACATTCATCGGAGATGAATTTTTAAAGCCACGAAAAATGATGGGGAATCAAACGGTCCAAATTTAGCAGGATTTAGTAGATTTGGTTAGGTTAATTTGAATTAGATTTGACTAGATTTGATTTTATCTACTTGCACATATGGTGCACGTATTGTAGACTATAAATAGTCATGTACTGAATTTTGAAGGTAATAATGATGAATTGATAAAAATTTCGTTCCCTATGGAAATTTGTGTTTTTTTGGTTTGATCTCATGGATTGAATCGAATCGGTGGTGAAGCCAAGATCCAGGTTGCGATTCATGATCACATCCAATTTTTAAATCCCTCTTCTTCCCAAATTCTACCAACATCGTCACCTCAAACCCTAAATCCCTTTCGTCCCACATCAAACATACTCCGGACCATAGATACGTGGGATGGAATAAAGGCTTAAGAAAAATTTTATTCCCTCTAGATCTCGAGTTTTTAAAGAGTTATTTTATCTACGCCAAGTAGACTTGTTTGTTACTGAATATAAACTTAAATTTGAGGATCTTGTATTTGAATGTGACGTTGAGATAAATCTTCTTCCTATTATATATAGGTTTTATAACGAATTGAGACCTGAGAGCCGATGTTACATACTATGAAGTTTATTAAAAAATGTTCATTTTGGCTTTAGAGTTAGAATTGTCGACTTTCAAAACCAAAAAGCGATGTTCTACACGTAATAGATATAGACACTATGTTTACGAGTACCCCTCGATTAAGTGTTCTAAGTGTGAAAATTTTGAACATTATGTTTACCAATGCCCCTCGAAGAGTCAACATATTGATAATGTGCAAATTGATGATATTGATAATTCGAAGATTGTACCACATTTCTTATGAGGTTAATAGTGATATTAGTGATGATTTAATAAACTAATACACCCACACTCGATGAAATTTTTGTTCATGAAGAGAGTATTAGTGATGTTTAAGATGCATTAGTTGAGCCTACTTCACCCATACATGATGATATCAATATTTCAGAAGATGATTCTAGTAATTCCGAGCATGTATTAGTGGAGTCTAGTATGGCATACAGGTTGCTAGTATTCACTTGCCACATCATGATAAAGACGAAAGTGAGCACGAGACAATTGATACTAGTGTCGTGACATTTAGTAAGCCAAATGAGTTTCATGGTTCAAAGTCGCGATCTCGGCCGCTGACTCAGCAGGCACCGTTCCACATCGATCGCGACGTCGCGACCCCGACTCGGGCGAGAAACGCTACACAGAGGACTCAAAAAATGCTGAAAATCACAACAAAATTTAAAAAAATATAGACATTAAAATTGACGTATAACTTGTCTAAAACATACCACCTAACACACTAAACATGAAGATAAAGCATAAATACATGCGTCGTTGTATCAAAATAAATACAAAATTTAGTAAATTATATGAAATAAATTAAATTTAAATTAACTTCTCCTTTTATAAAAGTAAAGATTAGCTTTACCTTTTTAGTAAAAATTTAAATTACATGAAATTAATAATATGAAATTTTCTCTTGAGTCGGCCTCAACTGGGGTGACTCAGCTGAGTCGGCCCGAGTCAATTAAAACAATGCAAAATATTGACTCGTGGAACGGTCTTGAAATGGGAAAGGTCGTTCCGGTTCCGACTTGTTCCGACTCGGCCGAGTCAAAATCGGAACCGTCGAGTCTTTGAACAATGACGTGTTCTCTCGTGTACTTGGGATTATGTGATTACTTCTAACTTATCCACTTTTAGTGGATCCGGAAAAGCCTTTGCTATGGGTGATCAGGTTACTTTTAGTGTTTCTTCTTTTTGTGAATGTTTAGAGTTATTTCTTCACTTTGGTCATATTTTTGATCGTCTTAGTGATGCTATGCCGTTAGCGGTATCTGATGTACGTCCACCTAGAAACTTATATATTTCTTTGTCCTATCTTTGGAGTTACTTCTAGTGAGTCTGATGCATTACATTTGTTCGTTGCACAAGATGAGATCTTTAGACAAATAGCAATTTGCAATGATGACTACAAATTTGTTGCATATGCATATAGTATTTTGCAAGAATTTGCAATTAAAATATAGTGATAGTTCTCGGGACTGAGAGTCAGTTGCACGCTCAACGTACATATCCTATTAGAATTCTGAGGATGACTACTTTAATTACTGATGAGTTGAATTTCTCATGGACCCTGGAGTCAGTTTAGTATTCAGTGAAGCGGATTTGACACTTTCGGCTGCATGTGACTTTTTAGATCACCATCAATTGCAGCTGATCGGTCACGGAGGTCAGCCCCACCTTCATCCTCGTGGTTAGGACTTGATGCACGACCGATGGTTCCTAGACCACCACCATGGCCCGATTAAGATGCTTCACACTCGACAGGGTTAAGTTTTCCCCACCTCAAGGAAAATGATGAGGACATCACACTAGTTGCTAGTTGTTTTTATGCTTTAGTTTATTTTGAATTAATAATTTTCTTTTATTGTGTTTTTAGCACCACATTGGTTATATCCGAGAACCGGACTTTTGTAAAAGCCTATAAATAGGCCTCAGACTTCTGTTATTGGTAGATAATGAAAAAATTAAAAATTTTCAGCTAAAATTTCTTAAGCCTTGAGTTCTTGAGATTGGGGTGTGAAGCTCGTGGTGCAATAGGTGTGAAGTCCAAGTTATCCAATTTTTCTATCTTTTATTTCTTAAACCCTAATTCCTCTTTCTATTTCTTCTTTCAAAACCATAATTTCTTTTTGATTTGAAGGTGATTGCGATCCACATCTGTATTACATCAGGGGGCAATCACGGCAAGACTTGTTATCATATTATTGAGATACCACCTACACTAGTACCCCTGAATTTTAAAAGAACGTAAGTAATAAAGAAATGAAATTCAGAGGGAAAACAAAAAATAGCCAGGAGACAGAGATAGACCATTACAATAACCTAACTACTAGCATATGCTTGCTACCAGATCTGTCAAAATCATGGGTTTCCATAATACAACTTCATCTAGATTTTTGACACCAAAAGTAGAAACTTTTCCATGTTCTGCCCTAATCAGAGAATTATTAAGAGTCATTTGAGATGCACCAGTGACGAGATTTATGGGGAGGAGAACAAATTGAGAAGGAGAATAGCCAGTTAGAGTTTTCTTTGGAAGGGAAGGGGGAGAGGTAAATTAGTGAGAGAGAACAATGGTTTTGAGTTTTGCTCGGAAGGGGGAGCGGGCAGAGAGAGAAAGAGAAGGGAAAATAAAGAGAGAGAACATAGGATTTTGGACCATCTTGGACCCTAATAACTATCGTAGCCCATCAATTTTAAAGCAAAGTTATGTTGGCTACTTGAGCCAGTGATTTCGGATGGATCGATAAGGGATAAGCAAAAAAACTCTCAAGGACCCTGTCTCTGTGAAATGCAGTTAAAACCTCACTAACGACTTAGTGAGTTAATACTATACACTGACATGAATATACTGTCTCGAGAGACATGAGTTATGTGCTCTGGATAACAATACAATAAATGTCAAGGTCCAAGAACGAGTTAACAGGGGGAAAAACATCCATGATCTGAATTCAAAGACGAACTAAATAGAAAAGTTTATCTATAAAGGGGGATCTCTCCAAAGCCTTGGAGGTAAAACGTCTTCATCTTAATTAAGTTTTTAGATAATCAGGCATTTAAGGTATGCCTTGCTCAGAATACTATAAGGACACAATAGAAAGGAAAAGTACCTTGAAGATAAAAAATCAATAACATCCAGTGTTTGTGCAATGTATTCAGGTTGTGGCCAGTCTACAGACCCATCTCTGCTAGCACTGTGTTCCATTCCATTCTGGGAACCAGGAGCAGCATGGAGATCAATAATGCATTTGATGTCGTAAGCCCTGCATGCAAAGCAACAGGGGTTCAGCATTTGTAAACCTGAATGGATACAAGGGGCTAAAAGGCTTGAAGTTATGATGCTTTTTAATATCTGCAAACTGTGGTCGGAAAATGGACCTACTGTGCCCATAAGAATGCTTTGTCTAGAGCTGAAAGAGAGCCACCAATGTAAGGAGCTGGTGGATCTGGATCTTGGTAAATCCACCATCCAACAGGAATCCTAACAGTATTTATACCATGCTGAGACAGGAACGCAAAATCTTTTTCTGTTACAAAGGTGCTCCGATGTTTCTGTAAATTGGACAAAATTATGTTAGACATAAGATTGTAAAAAGCATTCTCAACCCCTCGAGAAAATTAAAGTGATATAAAACTGAACTCACATTTTACTGCTGTACAAAAACCAAATCCTTAGCAACTAGAAGCTTCTAATGCAAGGGATAAACAACGTTTACCAGGTAATCTAAGACCTATATCATATCTTACCGTCAGAACCTCTTCTGCTTTATCATGTCCGTATCCATTAGCAAGCTGGTAATCTCCATGCAGATAATTAGCAAAAATGATCATTTCAAATGTGGCCGCATTATCTTCCCAACCTGGCTCCCCTTGAAAATCTGCAGTGAGCTGATTATCTGTTGTTACCTATATATAGGTGTTCAGATGTTAAATGGTGTGAGGGCATTGCATTTACATTTGAATCAACCACAGAAGATAAATACAGTGTAATGATTGGATTCCCACACAGGCGGGGGTTCATCAAACTGATATCTGAAATCTAGGCGATACCTGCACATAGCTTCCATCCGAGGACTTAAAGTGAACTCTGGTATTGTTTCTGTCAACAGAGAGAGTCTCATCCACAGACGGGGAATATGCTGTAGCTGAGATCAAATTCCCATCACCGCCTGATGTTAAGAACTGACCACCAAGGGATCGGAACTGGAACTCTTTGGCAGATACTCTCCATATCTAGTAGTACAATATTAAAAAGTTGGTAATTTAAATTAAAGAAGCCAGCAAGTTACACAATGTAACTGCACTGCAAAAAAATATGGTATGTTCTGTTTTGGGATTTGCAGCAGCTGAAGCTTATTAGATATCAAAGAAATAAAGGAGTAAAAAGAAGAAAAACTGCACATTCATTTAACATCTTTCTGAGGAACACCCGGTTTAGCGCAGAAGCACAGGGTCATAGACATATTTACAATGATGGCACGGGTCATAGACATATTTACAATGATGGCACTGAACAGTAGAACAGTTATAGCCATAGGAATACATAGAATAATTTCATTAATCAAAATCTCAGAGCAAAAACTAAACAAAAACCTCCAAATAAATATATTGAAACTTCCAGTACAGGAAATCCTCACTATAAAGATCCCTTGCATTACTAAACTCAAAACTAAATTTTCACAAAAACCGGCTCGAACAACTCACAGAAATTGAACAGCTACTAAACTCCTCGTAACAGATCTCGAGGTAATCAGAATCTAAAAAGGTGAAAACAAAGAAATAAGCTACAAGCTTAGCAAGCAAACAAATATCTCATTGTGGATCAGAATGGTGATGCAACAAGCATATGCGTTGTAGAGTTCAGATATTATGTATCACGTTTCGCAGGTTTCATTATACACTTCAGAGTTTAGTGCACAGCAGGAGCCAGCTCAAATATTCAAATAATATCCAGTTTGACACTCAGAGAATCCAAATTATAAATGGTGCCAATACAGTTGTCAGAACAGATTTATATTCCTATCCAGTTCACAATCAGAGGATCTATGGCATTCAAGTTTAGCCAGAGCCTAAATTCATTTGATCTACATGACATTTGAGCCCTCGCCATGTTTGGAAAAGGTTGGATTTTGTTGGGTTAGGACTTAGATTTTCAACCTGAACCCAACCTGTTTTGGTTACATAGGGGCTGTTTTGTTTCAAGTGGGTGGAAGCAAATAAATAGGGAAATGTCATTTCTCACTTCCTTATCTATCCAAACACCGGAAAAGAAAAATGAGAAAACTCCTTTTCCTTTTCTCTTTTCCTTCTTACACAACCATTTCCTCACTTCCAGGGCACTATAGTTAATTTTTGTGGTCATGTAAATCTCATTTGAAATAAGTTGTAACTCAAAACAGTTAATTTTGTGATCATGTAAATCTCACTCGCATTCTAATTACAGTCCAATTTTTTTTTTTTAACTATTTTTTATTTTAATATTATTTTGAGATGAACTTTGCCACTTCTATTTACATTACCATCCAAACACCGAAAAATACATAACATTTTTCAACCCACACTTCCCAGCAACATCCAAACACTAGAAAACTAACTAAACCAATTCTCAAGTTCTAAAGAGAACTATTACTACTTCCCCACTTTCTCACTTCTTCACTTCCACCCCTAACCAAATAGCCCTTACAAGAAACATAAAAGGACAAGGATTTCTATTTTGACTTGGCCTAATAGAAATCTATAAATATGGATCAACTCTCTTCTATCTCTTTTGTTTATTATCCGTTTAGGAGTTTTAAGATTTGAGAAAGTTTTGTATGGGTTGTATTGGGTTTAGGATGTTGAAAAAATAATTAAATACCCAATTTATTTATCGGGTTTATTTTTATACCCAATAGTTTCCTAAATAGCCTTTATACCCAAAATGTTCAACTCTATTTCCTTTCAAACCCAAACTCCTATAAAAACCTATGTATCTTCTATTCTCATACTAAAAAATATGAAAAACTTGAGATTGCCCTCAAGGAACAGTGTTGCAAGTAAAATAACTGGGGTTGTTTGGTGGCGGCCAGGAAAGAAAATTGTAGAAAGATTTTGGGTATGAATATAATTCTTAATATTGATTTTTCTGACTCCAACATTAATGAGAGAAGACAACCCATGGTAGTGTGTTGTCTTTCCTCCTCTGTGTTGGCGCAAAAGGCTAAGTTAATGGTAGGATATAAATGGGAATATTAAGAAAATGTTCATCCTCTTCTCTCTTCCAAATTTAATGTCCATTTCTCTCTTTCAACCCATTAAACCAAATTCTCTAACTTTTAACGGAGACAAGTTGACAATTCTAAACCAATTGTAAGGAGAAATGATGTTAAGACTATGAGAGGAGCTGGATCTTCCCTTGTATCTATAAATAAGGGTCAATTCTCTTCTCTCTCTCTCTCTCTCTCTCTCTCTCTCTTGTTTATTATCCGTTTAGGAGTTTTAAGGTTTGAGATAGTTTTGTATGAGTTGTATTGGGTTTAGGATGTTGAAAAAATAATTAAATGCCCAATATATAGGGGTGCCACCGGATACGGATTATCGCGGATATCCGCATCCGAATCCACCTCCAATCCGGATACGGATATCATTTTTTCACATCCGTCAATATTCGTATCCGTATCCGTATCCGAAAGGTAGGTGCGGATACGGATATGGTAAAAGTAATATCTTATTCGTATCTGATCCGATATCCGAATGTTGCGTGCTTCATAATGATATCGGTATGGAGAAGACTATTCTTCAATACAATAAGGTATTAAATTTTAATATTTTGAGTTGGTGAAAAAGAAATAGTGAAAAGTATTCGATTCTTACAAGAGCACCACATGATATTTTGAGTATTTCGACATCAACCATGTCATCCGAATCGGCATTTAGCACCGGAGGATGTGTAATCTATTGTTATAGAAGTGAAATGACAATGAATACGATGAATGTATTGATATGTACACAATAATATCATAGTATGTATCACATTTAATATTGTAGTAGATGAGATAAAAAGTAATATAAGTATTTCTGTTTAATTTATCTTTAATCATATCCATTTTTAACATATCCGATTAGTATCCGCATCCGATCCGCTAATATCCGATTTATATCTGATATCCGATTTTGACGGATACGAATATCATTTTTTCACATCCGCCAATATCCGTATCCGTATCCGAAGGTTGTGTGCGGATATGGATATGGTAGAGGTAATATCCGATCCGTATCTGATCCGATGGCACCCCTACCAATATATTTATCGGGTTTATTTTTATACCAATAGTTTCCTAAATAGCCTTTATACCCAAAATGTCCAACTATATTTTCTTTCAAACCCAAACTCCTAGAAACACCAATGTAACTTCTATTCTCATACTAAAAATTATGAAAAACCTGAGATTGCCCTCAAGGAACAGTGTTGCAAGTGAAATAACTGGGATTGTTAGGCGGAGATTTTGGGTATGAATATAATTCTCAATATGGGTTTTTCTGACTCCAACATTAATGAGAGAAGATAACCCACGGAAGTGGGTTGCCTTTCCTCCTCTGTGTTGGCGCAAAAGGCTAAGTTAATGGTAGGATATAAATGGTATTATTAAGAAAACTTTCATCCTCTTCTCTCTCCCAAATTCAATGTCTATTTCTCTCTTTCAACCCATTAAACCCAAATTCTCTAACTTTTAATGTAGACAAATTAGACAATTCTAATCCAATCGTAAGGAGAAATGATGTTAGGACTATTAGAGGAGCTGAATAGGGTGCAAAAATTTTGAAGTGGGCTCCCCAAGTTAGTTGCATTAAGATTCATGTATGAGTCACTCGCAGGTAAAATATGCTAGGAGTTGAAGCTAAAACCATTGTAAATGTTGCAGAGTCATGGATCTTCCCTGTATCTATAAATAAGGGTCTCTCTCTCTCTCTCTCTCTCTCTCTCTCTCTCTCGACTATTATCAGTTTAGGAGTTTTAAGGTTTGAGAGAGTTTTGTATGGGGTTGTATTGAGTTTAAGATGTTGAAAAATAATTAAATACCCAATCTATTTATCGGGTTTATTTTATACCCAATAGTTTCCTAAATAGCCTTTATACCAAAAATGTTTAATTCTATTTACTTTCAAACCCAAACTCCTTAAAAAAAAACTATGTATCTTCTATTCTCATACTAAAATTATGAAAAAACCTGAGGTTGCCCTCAAGGAACAGTGTTGCAAGCGAAATAACTAGGGTTGTTAGCCGGTGGCCAGGAAAGAAAATTGTAGAAAGATCTTGGGCATGAATATAATTCTCAATATTGGTTTTCTGACTCCAACATTAATAAGAGAAGATAACCCATGGTAGTGGGTTGTCATTCCTCTTCTATGCTAGTGCAAAAGGCTAATTTAATGGTAAGATATAAATGGGAATATTAAGAAAGCTTTCATCCTCTTCTCTCTCCCAAATTTAATGTCCATTTCTCTCTTTCAACCCATTAAACCCAAATTCTCTAACTTTTAATGGAGAAAGGTTGACCATTCTAATCCAATTGATAAGGAGAAATGATGTTTAGACTATTGAAGGAGCTGAATAGGGTGAAAAAAAAAATTCTTGAAGTGGGCTCCCCAAGTTAATTGCATTAAGATTTATGTACGAGTCTCTCAGAGGTAAATATGCTAGGAATTGAACCAATATGCTATAGCCAGTCACCTTGTTGTTGAAACCACTGTAAATGTTGCAGGGTAATGGACCTTCCCTTGTATGTTGCCATTAGTGACTTCAAGGGAGGGCATGAAGTCCTCTCCTTAAGCTTACCTTTGAGCCTTGATGAACTAGCCCAGATGGTCAAGAAGGCAGTGGTTAGGCGGCACATACACTTCGTATAGCTTGCTAAGTACCCAACTAGGAGAACAACTTCTTTATGAGGATCAAAGAAGATGTAAGTGTTCAAACCATGGTTGTGATTCATCAAACACTTAACCATATCATGGGCCTGCAGCATTTACAATGGTTTCAGGGACAATAAACATATTAATTCAATTTATAACATATTTACCTAGAGAGACACGTACAGAAATCTTCAAGCAACAAACTCGTGGAGCCCACTTCAAGGTATTTGCACCCCGTTCAGCTCCTCCAACAGTTCGAACACCATTATCCCTCGAAAATTTGTTAGAATTCTCAACTTGTATCCATTAAGAGCTAGCGAAATATCGGTTTAATGGTTTGAGGGAGAGGAATGAAAATAAAGTTGGGACAGAGCGGAGAATGAAATCTTCCTTGATATTCCCATCTATATCCTACCATAACCTTCAGGTTTTGGCACCAACAAAAAGCAGGAAAGATAACTCCTCACTATAGGTTGTCTTCTCTCATTAATACTCAAGAAAGAAAAGTCAACATCGAGAATTATTTTCATACCAAAATCTTTTTACAATTTTCTTTCTGGCTACAGATTAAAAGTCCTACTTATTTCACTTGCAACACTATTGTTTGAGGGCAATTTTCGATTTTCTATAAATTTTAGTATGCAAACGGAGCTTATATAGATGTTTTCACGAGTTTGATAGTAAATAAGGTTAAGAATTTTGGGTATAAAGGCAGTTTAGGAGACTATTATGTATAAAAATAAATCCGATAAATAAATTGAGTATTTAATTATTTTTCCCTTAGGATTTTGTTTGAGAGATTTCTCCACATCTTGTACTTCTCAAATTATACTACATTCTTTTTCTCCTTCGCCCATAGAGGAATGCCATGCATGCCTAACCACACAACTTTTGAGTTCTTGTGTTTTATTTTCCTGATATAATATTTTCCTATGCTTAGATTGATTCTGTGTATTTCTAAGGATTTATCGTAACACACGTTTAGCAACCCCAACTAAATATTGAGGGAGTTAATTTGTCCATTCCCAACTATTCACCTTAACTTGCTCTTAATGTTCCACTGTTGCCAAACTAGTTTGAAGCACGGAGAAATCATGTTTACTACCACCCCAGGCTAGACCAACACACATTGATATTATATTTCTCCAGAAACTGAGCCCATAAGGAATTCTTATCAACTATTGCTCAGCCATTTGCTTTTGATATAACCGCCATATGGAGCTTCCATAATACTTCTGAGAGCCAAGATCATCATGATTGTTGTTTGTACAACAACTCTCTCATTCAGCCAACAAATGACATTCATTCCCTCACCATCTCCCCACAAAAAATCTTAACACGCTCTCTCAATCATACCCAGAACCTCTAGTGGTGCAAAATAGTGAGACTCAAATAGATAGGAATTGACAAGATGGCTACATTAATCAAAAGTGCTTGCATCTTTAGCTTTTATGTTTTCTTGCCTGTGGGATATTTGGTTTAGGAGACACTGCTGAAATCATTTACCTAGTGAGCTAGCTAATATTGCACCAACGTTCCCGTCCATTACAGGCATTTTCCACATTCTTCAATGCAAGCAAGGAACCCTAATTGCTCTCACTATGCTTATCTTCTAAAAGTTCAAGCCTTGAGTCATCATTAACGTTGATCTAGCTACATAATCCACCATTAACATTTGCATATTTCTTCAAGAGCCCCTCATTTCTAGAAACAGAGAAGTATGGCCATGACAAGTGGATTGCAAAGGAAAATTGTTAGTTTTGTAAAAAAATTTGATTGTCCTCTACAATAATTAGTCCAGTGCCCTTCATGGAACTTTCTTTCTGAATCAGGTTCCAAATGAAGTTTCTCAGTAATCAAACACATATGGTAGGTTAACTATCTATTTTTCTCCATTTCAAGAGACAATGAGTCCTTAAAATCTTTGACATAGTCAGAAAAAAAGAGAGAGAAAATAGAAAAAATGTTGAGATATCCATGCGTGAATATAGCCCCACACTGGAAGTGAATAGAAAAGTGATAGCCTTAAATATAAAGTTAAGGCCAAGATTAAGCTTTTGGGTCAAGTTGGTCCTTAACCTCTAGTTAAAGGCCCATCATGTTTCGCACCCTCAACCCTCAAAACTCGTATCAAAGCCCAGGTTGTAACCCACGAGACGGCGGAAATATGATGTGAAGCTTGATTTGAGAGTCGACCAAGATCTAATTTTCCACGGACGATGGAGATTTGTGGATGGTTAACCGTCGATTAAGACCAAGGACTGTTTACCCACAGGATGAGATTCTCACTGACGATCGGGATCCGCGAATGGTTCCAGCCTAGCAATCCCCTGGATGATAATTGAGGTATATTCGCATATGAAATGGGAGATTGTCGGGAATCTTGGGAATCATGTGTGAATATAGTCACACATTGAAAAGTAAATAAAAACCTGATGGACTTAAATAGAAAGTCGAGGACAAGAAGCTATTAAGTCAAGTGGTCCTCACCCTTTGTTTAAGGCCCGTTAACTACCAACAAAAGAATCGCTCTATCCCTCAAGAAATTTCTGAGTCAGTTCAAAGGATATATTTCAGCTCCACTTAACGAGGAAATAATTATCAAAGAAATAGTAAAGAAAATTATGCCTCTGTTCTTAAGCCTCACTACAAGTCCTCTTCGTTCTTCTTCTCAAATGAGCTAAAATTCTTGCCCGTTTGAATCAATGTCAATGGCTCTTTGGTAGTGAAGCCTTCAGTTATGCTTTTTGTCATGTATGTATCTAAACTCTAGACTAGTTAGCTAATTGTCTTACTGTCCTCATTTTTTCCTTTTTAAGTAGTAAAAGTTCGTCATATTTCCTTTCTTTGCTGGGAAGCCAGAACATCATCCTTTCATAGCATATAACACCTCTCTCTCTCTCTCTCTCTCTCTCTCTCATTTTTTTCTCATTAGCCTAGCATGTCCACAGTTCTTAAATTAAAATTCTTGAACTGTAAATCCTGAAAAAGCAAATGAGACTTTTATCTGCTCTATTTGAGCACCAAAATTACTGCAAGCACCCTACTGATTCAAATGTCCTCTAGCTTTCAAACCTATCTAACATGGTTGCAGTATTCATTTCTCTTACCTTGTTCTGTTGAAAACTTCTAATTCTGATTGTTTGACTCTTCAAGAATAGCAACAAAGAAAGAAGTTGATAGTTATAAGATTCTGACAAGAATCTACTCCAAGGTGCATTGGCAGAAGATTGGCCATGCAAAATAAGTCTGAGAAAAAATGCAGAAAGTTCTATCAGACATTTAAGCTAGGTCTACATTAAGATTTGTAGAGTCAGCTTGTTACCACATAAGTACCAGCATCCCCTATCTTAGCAATTCTCAAATGCAACTATAAATTCACATCTTTACTGGTGGCAACAACAGTCCTAAGTAAGCTACAAAACCGTGAAGACAACACCAACAAATACGAGATGCAAGAGAACAGAAAATGGAAAAGGGAGCATGAATGAGACATAAAAACAAACCAGCATTATCAAATACTTCAAATTCAAAGTGGTGGATGGAATTTACTTAAAGAATGCAAGAAACCTCTATACCAGAGTGTCAGACCTTGAAAGTTTCCCATGTGGAAGGCACATCACGGTCCACCGTAACATTTCCTCCTCCCCCATTGTCCGCACTCACATACTTCTGCAATGTTGTCGATTTGAACTGCACTTGCGTTCCATCCTAATTCAAAAATCCCACAAGAACAAGCCAATGACTTTCACTAAGAAACCAAGAACCCCAAATTTGCAAAACCAACAACAACATGGGCAGTACTTACAAGCATGTCCCCGTTCGGAATTTCATCGAATAGAGAAGTCTTAATCCACCCCTCTACCACCAGCCACCCTCCCAAGTTCACACCCCTAACCTTCGAAAACCCATACACTGTGCAAGAAAAGATATCCACAACACTGATTAAAACACGTAGAACAACAAGGTGGCATGAAATGGGTCTCATTTGAACAACAAGATAATCGAATTGCAGCCAAAAAAAAGAACTCGCACAAAAAGAAAATATGAAATGGGATTCACCGGATGAGTGCGGCAATGGGAATAAGACCCAACAAAGAGCAAGAAACCCCAATGCCCGTCTGCTACAAGGCCCCATCTCCACTGGGGCAAAAGCACGAACACTTTAGAGGCGGCAAAAATTGGAAATCAACTAAACATGAAATAAAACGGATGGTTTTGCTTGAACTAAAGTAAGGGGGGAAAAATGGTGATGGCCATCCTCATCTTTTGGTACCTTTCTTATCCCCAAGTTTATCCCAAACAGAGGTTTGCAAGGATGAGACTTTAAGCATTAAAATCATGTATTTATCTATTGAATACTCAGTGAAATCTCCATGTCCAAACAAAGCAAGCGCTTTTTTGTATGAAATCGGAAAAGAGCCTTTTTTCGTTGACAAGAAAGATTTCCAGAGTTTTGAGAAGGAAGCAAGGTTTCAAGTAGAGTAGGAGATGCTTCATTTCACCACCTTTTCCCAGTGTTCCGTTCAAATGCATCAATGTGCGCGAATCTTGATGCGATGTTGGGGCCCCGCTTGTGCCCAGAACAAATGTTGTGTAAATAGATGGGGAAAGAACCAACAACATGATTGAATAAACAAAAAGAAATTGATGGGTGCCTTGCGACTCGCATACTTTTTGATCCCATAAAAATTAAAAAAATCAAAGCAAATAGATTAAGTTAGGTACAAACTTTATAATCTTTATGTTTTATTTTTGTGAGCAAGTAACTTTTCTCATTCACTGATAATCTTGAGGTTTTTTTTTTTTTGGGCTAAATTATCAAAAAATACTACTAGTATACTGTTCGGTGGTGAAAACTGGCCGACCAACCGGCCTCCTCCTCTGCGCCTCCGCCGTGACACTCCCCTCACCCCGCCTCGACCCTCGACCCCCTCCTCCTCGGCCACTCCCTACGCATGATAAGGGGAAAAAAAAGAAGATGAACAGACAGACAAAAATTATGACTGACACAAAAGAAAACCTTATTTCGATCGATTTTGATAATGAGCTGTTTGTTTCGTTGCAAAACGTCGCAAGTCGCAAGTCGTAAAATGAGAATGGAAAAAGTAAACTGTAGCAGAGAAAATATATTGTGTTTTACGGTGTTGGTTGATAAAGTGAAGTGTAAATGGAAAAGTATATTGTGTTTTACGGTGTTTGGTTGATAAAGTGAAAGTGTAAATGGTAAAGTATATTGTGTTTTACGGTGTTTGGTTGGTAATGTAAAAGTGTAAGTGAAAAAGTTGACCACAAAATTAACTGTAGCAGTGATTTAAATATTATAAATACTATTAAATTAAATCTACTATTGCAAATTAAATTATATTATAAATTTGAGATAAAAAAATTATAATCTTAATATTTTATTTATAACAATAATATTAATAAAATATAGTATAAATAGTAAAATATTACTAAAATATTAACTAAATAAATAATATAAAATTTTAAGAAAATCTAAAAAACATTAATAAAATTTTAAGAATACTAATAAATATAAATATTAAAAAATCTTACAACAATAATAAAATATAGTTATAATATTATAATATTAAAAATACTTGAAAATTATTATAATGTAAATTTTATTATAATATTATTGTAATATTATAGAAATATAAAATTAACAAAGTAAAATATAATTATAATTTAATAATAAATTATCATTATAGTATTATTATAATGAATTATTATTACAATATTAACATAATAAAATATTAATATAATAATAAAATATATTATGATATTAATAAAGTAATTTTATATTAAAAAATAAATAATTAAATATATAGTAATTTATATTAAAGTATAATATTGTTATATTAATAAAATATTAACTCTAAATAAAATAATAAAAAATGGAATAAGTATTAATAAAATAATAAAGTATTAAATAAAATATTACATAAAAATATTAAATTAAAATAGTAAAATATTAAATATTAAAACAATATAAAAAACAACAAAAAAATAAAGATTAAAAATATAAAATAATTAAATAATTAAATAAGAAATTGAACACTATTTAAAATATTAAATATTTAATAATATTAAATTATATATTGATTATCAAGTAACTGTTTTGAAATGTAAGTGTACTACAAGTGAGAATTACATGACCACAAAATAACTGTAGCAACTGCAAGTGGGAAAATATGAGTGTAAAAGTGAGATTTACATGACCACAAATTTAACTGTAGCAACTGCAAGTGGGAAAAGAAGAGTTGCATTTTGCAACTTGTTTTTCAGCGAAACAAACAATGGAAAATGGAAAAAAAAGTTTTACGACTTGTGTTTTGCGACATTTTGCGGCGAAACAAACACGCCCAATATGTCTACGTGTTACAGAAGAAAGAAGTCTGATCCAGCTTTTGCTTCCAAATCAACAATTGGGTGGATTATTGATTTTCAGTGATCGAGAGTTGGTAGGCATATTACATACAGTTTTCTAAGACTAATTTAAGCAATTTGCAAACACTATTCACTTGGGCAAGCTAATAATAGTTATTTCATTGTATCTTTTTCACTATGAAACAATAAAATAGCTAAAATCAGGTACCAATATATCAAATACACAAACTCTATCAAGAATATGTTCATGGAACACAATAATTTAGCTTGAATCTTTTAACAGTCGACAACAATGAGTCTCATAAATAATAATTAACCAAGTGAATTTTTTAAATACCTTTTAATGGATTATTTTCCTCAATTTCCATGGTTAATAAACATTTTATCCAAGATCATCTAATTAAAAGCAGCGACCTAATTTTCTTAAAAAGATAACATTTAACTCATTGTTTGCCAAGTAAGGCACAGGTGCAGGTGTTATGAGTTTTTAGAGAGTTAGTAGGTGTTAACAATTTTGTGGTTTTAGGATAGTTTGGTGAGCAGGGTGTAGGTGTTTGGAATTTTGTGTGTCATTCAGTGATTGTTGGGCACAAATAATTCAAGCTTGGGGTAAGAGTTATCATCTTAATGTCAATCATTACCCCCCAAACTCCTTGCATTATGCATCTCCCTGCCAATCTTTCTCCCTACATCAATGTCCAAGTGATTGCTAATTCAATAATGCAGCTAGCTCATTAGAAGAAACACAAACTAGTACCATTTATCATAATTCATACAGATCAAAAACCAAACAAAAAAAGAACCCTTCAAACTTGGAAATACAAACACAACAAATCAAATTGATCGTCCTAAACTTACATGTGAATCAAAATTATATTAAATTTTATTGAGTGTATACCATTGAATTGCCCTTTCCAGTGTTTGGCTATCATAGGGAAGTCGCTGTTGTTGACACTCCGAAAAGACGAACTCCAAGGCAGCTCTGCAACCAGTCCGAACGATGTCTTAACTTGTCAACACTTCCAAAAGATAAGTCACAAACAGACTGAAAACCTGTTCATCCCTGATAGACAAACCAATGACTTGGACTCCACTGATCCAGTGAAGCAGACAATAAACCAAGCATTTGCCTTCTGAAGAAGCCCAAGAGGCTATCTTTTAGCTTCGCTGCAAGCTCAAATCTAGCTTCGCTGCAAACTAAGAATAGCTCTCTGAAGGCTCATTCCTCAGCTTCACTCTGAAGCTTACTTGAGTTCTATCAAAAGAACTATATTTTATTTTCACTACAAGCTTAACTCCAGCTTTGCTGTAAGCTCTTTTTAACTCCGCTGTGGGCCTATATCTTAGCTCCGCTCTGAAGCTTAGCTCCTTTGAGAGCTTTTATGATCATTTTGACCATTTAGAAAATCTCAGCACGAGATTAATGTGATAAAATATCACATTAGGCAGTTAATTGCCGTGATGTTTTCACTTCCCAGTTAGTTGGAGAGGATCAAGAGAAATCTCTCAATTAGTTGAAAAAGATCAACACAAATTCCTTGATTAGCGGAGAAAATCAAGGGATTATTGTAAAAACCAGACGCCAACGGCTAATTAGCTTCGTCCAGTTGCATATAGCTTCGCAGAAGCGGCGTCTACCTTAGCAGCGAAGCTAAAATGCTAATTTTTAGGAGTTGTTACATCTCCTGAAAACTATAAATAACCCATTTCTAGGCAAGCTAAATGTTGGATCCTGAAGAGTAAAAATTGTTGAAGAGAAGAGCTTCGAGCATATAAAGAGATCAGTCTCTAGCTTTCGAGCTTTTTTAGAGAACTGTGCTTCTCTTTTAGGGTGATGATACCCTCACGATCTTCCTTCCTCAAAGGATTTTCGGAACCAGACAAGAATGAAATTCTTAAATAGAAGATACAAACACTCAGTCACTCGCATCGTCAACGGAATAAAGTGGTCACACGCCTACCAGACTTCCACCAGCACACTTTCCCAGAAAACTCTAGAAGAGGGCTCTTATAATTTTTTCTTTTTTACTTGTAATTCTCTTCGACTTTTGTAAAATTTTTACTTTCTCTAATTAAATCAATAGAAAACAAGATGGTGACTCCGCTGGGGACAGTCTTCTTCAACAATAAGAAGACAGTGCCACAGTGCGATGATGGGACCCTTGGGTCTAACACTGAAACATCGGTTTATTCAGTTTGAGCAAGAAAAGTTTGAGCAACTTCTCTCTTAGGGCAGTTCAGCCCTGTCAGTGCGCCCAAGCACAGGAAGATCTCGGTCGCTAGGTCTCATCTAGCCACTGCTTGGAAGCAAGTCTCTGATGAGACAGAGAACGCCACCTGCAGATCCAACTCAGTCTCAACGGAGGCTAAGATAGCTTGGCGCCAGCACTTATATGCTGTGTGTGAAGCTAAATTAGCCCCAATGGGCCAACACCTAGTTTCCCATACTTCATCAACTTCCTTGAGTCACCACCAAAATTCATAAACCTCACATACCAAGATTCTTATAATCCTCAAAATTAAGAAGAAATCATTGTTTCAATATTAAATTTGTCAAAAATAAAATAAAATAAAATTTTCACAAGGTCCAAGCTTTTTTTATTCCTCTCTCCTCCCGTAAGTTCCCTTCATCTTTTTTTAATAAAAATCCAATAAATTTCTGCACAATAAATATTATAAACCCAAATCCCTCACAACCTCTTTAATCTTTCGCTTCAACGAACCACTCCATTTCCTTGTTCTCCCTCAAATAAAAACTATAGGGTAAATTGTGGGAAACACCCCTGCACTATTAGAGTTGTTGCACCAAATTCTTCTAAACTACAAAAACTTACATATTGACCCCGGGTTGTAACACAGCAAACCTTTTCATCGAAAGAGTCACATCAGAGCATGTAACCCTCTTAAAACTTAACTTTTTTTAATAAAAAAAATCCATCACTATTTCATCTTCCTCTACCTTCTCCTCCACCTCCACATCCACCTCCTTCTCCTATTCAAACCCACCACCACCATCTGCTCCTCCTCTTTCAAACCCACCACCATCCGCTTCTCCTCTATTTCATCTTCCTCCTCCTCCTCCACCACCACCATCTCCTCCTCCTCTTCTAAAACCACCAACCCCACCTTCTCCACCTCCTCCTCTTCAAACTCACTACCACCTCTTCTTCAAACCAATCCATCACCTTCTTAAATCCACCACCTCCACCCTCACACCCTCCTCCTCCTCTTAAAACTCAATACAATCGTTACCTCTTCCTCTTCCATTGTTACTTTTTCTTAAAACTCATCACTATCACCTCCTCCTCCACCACCTCCTTCTTAATCCCACCACCACAACCACCACCCAACTCAAAATCCCTTTTGATGGGAACCCTAATTCTTACCCGAACTCCTCTCCACTCCTCCATCACTTCCTCCTCCTTTCCACCATCATCACAACCTAATCTTCTTCTCCACCTCCTCTTCTTAGGAAATAAGGTGATTAGAGAAAAACTAAGATTAATTACATTCAATTAAAAAAAATTAGTTACTAAAGTAATAAGGAGGATTAAGTAGGTCACGTGCTTTGCATGTGATAATTTGGATAAAGAAATTAATGGTGTTGCAGTCCAGGAAGTCAATGTCCGTGTCTTTATAGTTTAAAAGATTTTGATGCAACAACCTAATTAGTACAAGGTTATTTTCTGCAATTTACCCGATACTATAAATGTAGGAGAAAAACCACAACTACTTTCTGGAAAGAGATCGCTAGAGTTGACGAGATTCTTCATAATAAGTCAGTGAGTTGTTAAGATTGGTAATGACAAAACTAGCAAGTTTCGAAAAGACCAGTGGTGCTTTATTCATCCCCTATCTTCTTTTTTCTTTGCGTATTCGTGATAGCTAAAGAGATCAATGGACACCCAAATTCCTACCAATCATTCATAAATCTAAGAAGAGAGAGAACGACAACCTTTTGAACTTTCTTGCTTCCACACCCTGTCTCTTGTCTCACGAGGATGAGAGAATTTCGGGCCTAGAAAACCAACGGGACAATTCTCAGTCAAATCCACCTATAAATTACTTGACGTTGGTTGGAAAAATAATAATTGCCTATTGTGATTGACGCGAAATGTCTCTAATAAACCATACAATTATAAGTAACAACATTTTATTAGTTAGTGGTCTCTTTCAACAAATACAAATAAATATGGCTCCTTACAATTGAGAAATAAATACAAGAGTCAGAACAAATCCAAGGCACTAATGCAATTGTCGGTCATTTTCTGAAGCAACTCATCTTGTTCCGCAAACTGACCGAACCGAGCATCTTGATGAACTCCCTCTGGCAGAAACTGAAGCCCTCAATCGCAGCATTAAACCCACAACTTGCACCGGCCTTGTCGTTCTTCTCAAACGCCGCCTGCGCTACCACCAGCTTGCGCAGCGCCTCGTCGTAGTTCATCTTGCGTTCGTTAGCGGCCTTGGCGACCGTCCCCACGAGCCCACCATCGGCCTTGCTGGCGTCGTCACGGGTGGTCGTGGTGAGGTCGATGGTGCTGTGGATGAGAGCCGTGGACACAGATTTGGCGGTGGCGTGGGGGGGCCGAGTGGGCGTGGGACTGCACGGTGGAGACGCATATGTCGGGGTATTTGGTAGGGGAGCACGTGGAGGAGACGATGGGCTCCACGGGGGCGGAATCGTTGCACTGGCGGGGGGCCGGGTGGGGGTCGAGATAGGCCGTCGCAATGGAGAAGAGAGTGAAGGGGAGGATGGAGAGGAGGCGGCTGATTCTGGCCATTGTTGGTTCAATTGTGAGAGAGAGAGAGAGAGGGAGAGAGAGGGAGAGTTGCTGGAATGAATGGGGGTGGGAAAATTATTTATAAGACGCGGGAATTTGGCAGGTGACCAGACGTTTGAAATTTGTTGTTAAGTAAAGATAATTAATTAGTTACTAAATAAAGTCCTCTGGCTGTCCTTTGATTCAATTTGAAGTTTTTATTTATCCTATCTTTCAGACTGTTTTGAATCTTGATCTGGTTTTTTTTTAAATGAAACCATAAAAGTCTTCTATTTAATTTAAGCAAAAATTCTAATAATTTGGTAACCTATACTACAAAACACATATGCTTAATTTTCTTCCGAGAGAAACAGCTCTCAGAAAGAGGGTCGGCCTGAATAATAATGATATATAATAAATGAGAAAATTACAAGGAAGGCTTACACAGGATGTCAATTGGGCCGGCTCGGCCTGGGTGAACCCCGGAACAGACCTGACTTGGACCCGACACCTCCATGGGTTTGGACCCGAGTTCGGGTACTGCGGCCCACGGCTCGGATGGGCCGGGCTTGGCACTTCCTGGCATGTGCATGGACCGGGTATGGGTTTTGGCACAACCCACACGCTCCGGCCGGGCGGGGCCGCCTCCCAACGACTCAAATAGTCGTTGAGGCACGGGCTAGGCGGGTTGGCCCGCCCCTCCAACGGCTCTTTAAACCGTTGGGGGTACTATGAGGGTTTTTGTAAAAAAAAAAAAAAAAATCCCAACAACTCCCTCAACGTCCCTGTTGATCGTTGGGAGGCTATTTGTAATTTTTTACAAACAGCCCCCCAACAACTAAATTGGCCTTCGGGTGGATTTTTTGCAAAAAGAATTGCAAAATAACACTCTTTGCCCTTCTATAGATACGTCCTCTTTCATATTCCATTTCATTACAGCAAAAATCTCTAAAATTTTCAAAAAATTCTTTATATATTTCTACTCTCTATAAAATCCGCTCAAACTCTCAACTATAAGCTCTCAAGATTTTATGCTCTCTTTCAAGTTCTCAAACTTTGCAGCTTTACAAGCTCTCAAGTTCTCAAGCTCTACTAGTTCTACAACTTTATCAATTTATTACAATATTTTACAATTTTTTTAGAATTTTTATTCTTTTTTTAATTATCCGGGCCTATCCGTATCCGCCACGGGTCGATCCCGATAAGGTCGAGGACTGGACCCGAGTTACCTAAATAGGACTCCGGCCCGCCTATCCGTATCCGCCACGGGTCGATCCCGATAAGGTCGAGGACTGGACCCGAGTTACCTAAATAGGACTCCGGCCCGGGCCAGGGCCAGGCTGCCATCAATTTTTTGCAGGCGGAGCGGGCTTGGGCCGCGGTCCCGACCCGTTTGACATCCTGGGGTCACCAATAATAATAATCAGCTGCCCAATCGACAAGCAGATGAAACTCCTAAGATTAACCAAAAAAAGACCACCCTATGAATGATGTTGGCAATCAGAAGCGCTCTCTTAATCATCACCGGCGGAGCGACGGGCTGCGGGGGCGTCGGGGCGCACGTGCCCCCCGACTCCTCTCAAAGATGGGAAGCAGCCCTGAGTTTTTTTTTTTTTTTTTTTTTTTTTTTTTTTTTTTTTTTTTTTTTTTTTTTGTGAGTTTCAGCATTTTTACGAAGATCAATAAAACAGTAATCAAGAATACCAGAGAAGGATACAGGGCAACTGGTTTCTGTTTTCTTTTGTCCACAAGCTTTGTTCAAACCTAGCGTTCATTGTACGCTTTAAATTTCTTCTATTTTTTTTTTATTCTTTTCTTTGCCTTTTTACCCAGAAAAAACTAACGAAAAGAAGAAAAATAACTGAAAAAGATATAATACTTCAAAAATATTTAACAATAAAGCTGAATTTTTATTTAGAATAATGTATAGTTTATAATAGTACAAATACATAATACACTTTACTTAAAAAATAATGAAGATTCATTTGAATGTAAGACTATTAATAGCTTAGAAGTTGTAATATATTATTAATTTAGTCATAAATTTTTAACTTAAAAATATTAGAATTATAATAATTTTTTTCTAATTAGATTTCAATAAAATTCAATAATAGCATATTTATCAATTCAATGCTCATGAACATTTTATAACAACATATTTTAAAGCTTATAATTTATATTTTAAACATTTAAGATTTTTAAGATCACAAGTCTAAATTTATCCTATTACGTCTAAATTGAAAAAAGATATTGCGTCTATCACTGCTTTAGTTGTTTTCTCAAGAGGAAACTGCAGAACATTTAGATTAGTATAAAGAAGCGGCATATCAAATCCTCCCATAGGTGTTAGAGAACAGTAACAGTAAAGGTATCTATCCCACACATTGCGAACAAAAAGACATGCGAGGAAGAGAGAGCTCACACAGTCTCCTTCGTAGCTCCACATACACATACGCCTAATTTTGATTGAAACTATTTATAATAGCAATTTTAAATCTATCATCACCAGTATCTAAAATCATGATTATTGACAAATTAGATCAATACCCTAACTTTAGGAACATAAACTAATCAAAATATGATTACTATGTGCAACCACTGTATAACAAAAAGAAAAGGGCAAAAAAATTGTACCCAAGCCTCAAGAGGAAGGGCCTTTCTCATTTCAGCTTTATGAATGCACCATTCTAAAGAAAATATATCCCAGATCACCAAGGTCCCTTTGACACAAAGTTTAATTAATTTGCAGAGCAAGAAATTAAGTTAATAATTGTTTTAATTGATTTTTAACTTCTTGAAATTGGATAGCGTTGCAAATATGAAGGCTTAAGGACAACGGAAGCTTGTCCATGGGAAGATTGGCCCTGGACCGAGGAGATCTTGGTTGTCCCTTGCAAGTGGCATTTCAGTCAGGCTTTGGATTCGTAAGAGCTCCACTCACCTGTAGGTCGTCGGTTTGTGCCCTCGCGCGCGACATTTGGGTGCCTTCATGCGTTCCTTGGAAAAAAAAAAACTGGCTGGTGTTAAGCTCATCTCATACATGATGGGAGCTTTTAGTCCTGTAAATTGTAAAAATTTAATGAACCAAAGTTTGGTTAGAGTAAATTGTAGAAAACCCTCCTCCGCTATCATAATTACACAAAAACCTTCCTACACTATTTAAATGATAAAAAAACTCCCATATAAAAAAAGTTCAATAAAAATTAGATTGTATTATTGTAATATTTGACAATATATTAACTCATTCTATTAAATCTAATGAAGAACACACTAGTATTATCTAACATATGGTAAAAAATCCTTCCTTATCTTAAAATCAATAGATTTGTAAAATATTGCAATAATACAAGAATATTTTCTATTTAATTTATAATACACAGGAGTTTTCTACTCATTTCAAAGTACATGAGGTTTTTTGTGAAGCAGTGACAATAAAAAGGGGTTTTTTTTATAGTTTTTTACATCATTCTTTCTTTGACAAATTATAGCATATAGAAAATTAGAGCATGTATTTGCAAAATAACTTGAAATCAAAACAAAACATTATGCGAGAAAATAAGACAAATAGAAAAGTGAAGTTAAAATCAATAAATTTGTAAAATATTATAATAGTACAAGAATATTTTCTATTTAATTTATAATACACAAGAGTTTTCTACTGATTTCAAAGTACATGAGGTTTTTTGTGAAGCAGTGATGATAAAAAGGGGTTTTTTTATAGTTTTTTAAATCATTCTTTCTTTGACAAATTATAGCCTATAGAAAATTAGAGCATGTATTTGCAAAATAACTTGAAATCAAAACAAAACATTATGCGAGAAAATAAGACAAATGGAAAAGTGAAATATGGAAATTTCTAAAAAAAATTATTAGATGAATGCTATATATTTCAAATATTAATTAACATTTTTTCCTCTAATTTTTAAAATATTTGTGATGATAATAATACTTCAGAACACACAAGTAAGCATTGTGCGACAAATTTGTGGATACATGTGGATATTGCTTCATGAATGGTCCTGAAAATAAACTCTCTTTCAACGAGAATTGGCATCACTTCTTCCTGCATGCAAGCTAATTACCAAACCTTTCGTAATCATTTTTTTGGATAAGCACTTCTTTTCACTCAAAACATATTGTAAACATTTAAAAATGATAGATGATTTTATTTTAAGAAGTGGACCGTCCATTACCCATTGACAGTGATGGAGACACGGCAATGGAAAGGATTCAAGAACAAATATATAGTTGAATCTCTCTGTTTCGCACAATAGTTAGCACTAATCATCTCATGATGGGATTATAAAAAATTATAATCACTGGTTTGTTACTCATTATTTAGTAACTTATATTTACTTACTGAACGAATTTCTAGCAATTTTCTACAAGTGGATGAAATTTCTGTAAATGCTCACAATTTAGATATACAGTTCACTTTCATGTGATTTTATTCTGATTTATGAGTACTTTTGAAAGGATCTTACCAATTCCTTCCACCGTAGGGATTTGGATCGAATAAATAATCTCACATTGGCTAACCACAAGGATGGTCTTGAGTATACGGATGCGAAACGGGAGGGGACGGGTCAGGCCCGTCCCGGACCTAGCAAGTCAGAGACCGTGCCAGACCAAGCCCGAACCCGCCCCCAAAATCCGGGCGGCCTGGGCCAGGTCTCCCTAATGGGAACTCAAACACGGCCTATAGACCCAGCCGGGCCAGACCCGGTCCGGACCGGCCTGCGTTTTTTTAAAATCCCTTTTAAAATTTTAATTAAAATAAAAAAAAATCTAAACAATTCTTACAAATTCACACAATTTTTGACAAAATTGTTACAAGTTGTAAAATGTAAATATAACTTTTTTTTATTAATAATCTAATAGATTGGATAAATTGATACAAATACAAATGAATAATATAAATAAAAAGATAAAATTACACATGCATTATGTAAATTTAAATTGATACAAATACAAATACAAAAGATCTTCATTTATTCTCTCATCTTCCAGAGAGTTTTTAATGATTTCATCTACTATTTTATTCTGGCTTCTTGTCTCTGCATCGAGCCAATCCTTACCACAGATGATCATCTCAATGGTTTCTGACGTCAGGCGGTTCCTCGTATCGGTCAGTACTCGTCCAGTTTCTCAGCAATCAGAAGTAAGTGCAACTCTTTGTGGTATAGAAGAAAAAGTTGCAATTAAAATTTATTTTCTTTCTTCAACAACTCTGATCATTTCCGTTCTAATAGTATCCTTGCAGAACGGATCAATTCAAGATTATGCGTAGTTCTAATAAAATTTATAAATACTTCATTTTCAGCTAAACTAAAATGATGTTCAACCCGAATTAAATATTTTGCTAGAGTAGTTTTACTTCTTTGACGATTATGACTAAAAGTCCTTAGTGTGTCACTAAAAGTAGAAATTTGTGTTTGTCGTAGTTGATTCTGGGGATGTTTTGCCCTAATATGCCTAGTTAGTGCGCCAGTTCCACTATTTTCAGGAAAAGTATAAGAAACGTTGGGACAACATGCATACAACCTTCGTAATTCATTAATAGTTTCTTTTTTAAAAAAATTTCAAAACTTAGATTTTTTTTTCTCTGTCATAGAAGTTGCAAAAGGTGGATTAGTAGAAGGTGGTTTAGAAAAAGCAATAAAATTGTGTATGGTATTTCCGATTGTGCAAATGAAAAGTATTAAAGTGTCGGATAAAGGCATATGCAAATCATACCATTCTTGATTAGTCAAATTTGAATTATGATTATTCCTAGAAGAAGAGGGATTGCTAGCACTTACTGATGAAGAGCGGCGTCTATTTTTAAACTAAAATTGACTATAATATAAATACGAGAATGTGAAAGAGTTTGAGGAAACTTGGGCACTTGAGGAGAGGTTAAGGGAGCTTGAGAACTTAAGAGAGCTTGATCACTTGAGAGAACTCGAGAGCTTGATCACTTAAGAATTTAAGAGTCTTTGAGATTTTTAGAGTTTTTTTTATGATGAAATGAAGTGAGGAAGAGTGAGTATTTATAGAGGGGAAGGGGTGCTTAAATTGTAATTTTTTTTGCCAAAAAAAAAAAAAAATCTGGCCAATATTCCCGTTGGGGGTTTGTAAAAAAAATTACAAACCTCCCAACTGCTATATTATAGGCCAATAATACCTTTGGGGGGTTTGTAAAAAAAATTACATTCCCCTCAAAATTTGGCCCAATGGCGAGATTTATAGTCATTGGGTTCGGGCCGGCTTGGCCGGGTCGTGGGCCAGGGTGTCCAAACACGGGCATGCCCTAGGTTGGGGGCGGGCCCGGGCTGGGATACGGCCCGAGCGGCCACTTGGCCGAGACGGGTCCATGCGGGTCCCCTGGGCTGACCCGATCTGTTCGAACCCCTACTTGGGTGTATAAAGATTTGAGCTCTTCCACCTAGAAGACTAATCTTTTGAATGATGCCCTAAATCCTTACAATTAGCATAAGAGTCATCCCCCCAATGCGCACGTGTGCACATACATTATAAGAGCACCAAGCTTAACCCACACAAACAAAACCAAACCCAAACCCCAAAAAAATAAATAAATAAACAAATTGTGCATGTGTGCGCATAAGTTATAAGAGCACCAAGTTTAGAGATAGAAGATTGTTATCAGATTGTTAGATTTTGTTGCTTCCCCCAACCGTGTTGCCTAACTCTATATGACATTCATTTTAAGCATGAGCAATCAACATGTTAACGTTGGTTCTACATGCTTTTTCTTTTAGCCAAAAAAATGTCACATATTTAATTATTAGTTTAACAAATTTCTTTTTCCTTATTCACCACATAATTTTCTTGTAAACACAAGAACATACATGCTAAATTTCCATCATAAAAAAACCCTAAATTCCAATATTTTTCTATGTTAGACAATAGACATCTAGGTGAAGCACAAGCCAAAACAAACGTGCGGTACACGATAACTTGGAAACGCACAGAACGAAAACACGAGCAGAACACAACACAACTGAAACGTGCATGGGAATATGCATGGTTTTTGTTTGGACGTGGGCCATTGAGCTGTGAAATCAAACAGCTCTTGAACTTTTTCCCCCTCTCTTAACTTGGATGTCCCTGCAGGGCCTAAAGCTAGTAGAAAATACAAGCTATTAGCTACATCTGCACATCTTTTCTCAATTGCTTCTCCTTGTAGCCTTTGATAATGACAAAAACACTGGGGTAGAGTCTTTTGTCCGCACCAAAACTTTCACACACTCACTAATTATTCAACAATAGCACATGGCAAGAGTTCGGCCTTGTGCAGAAGAGAATCCCAACTATATACATGCATATCAAATAATTTACTCTCTCTTCGTACAATTTTGGTTAGCTAGCTAGAGGCTCCTACTGACATGCACTGATGCCCTATGGTAATTAAGGTCAATCATGTCTGCCTTAATTAATTGCTATTGAAAGCATAACAAAGCTACTATAATTAATGTAGTGTTAATTAACATGGGTGCTTAATCAATTGGTTGATACTATGGAAATTATTGGTGAACATGTTAGAAGATGCTGCTTCTTGTTGCCTAATGAGTAAATGGGTCTACTTGGTCTACTTTTAGCGTGCTACTGTTTGGAGCATGATTCAAATGCCTATTTTAAATCAGATTTAGAGTCTGAATGTTACAAGTGATGAACAATGAACAAAGGTGTGTTCTAATTGAGAATGGGATCTTTACTTGTGCCGTCTGAAAAGTTGGAAAGGAACTAGCATCAGAGCTCAATCAGTTAAAAAAATAAAAATAAAAGAACCTATGAATCTCTAATGCAAATAAGTAGAATTGCGTACAAAACCTTTTTAGGGTTAATTTCACTAAACACCAAAATTTAGTGTCCACTTAAATTAACACTCAACTTTTAATCAGAGTGGAGAACATCTGTCATGTTCCTTTCTCCCTTGCAACGATGAAGGTCCCATGTGAGTGATTGATACTTAAACTCTCCTTTTAATTCAATCAAATCAATTGCTTTAACAAAACTCATGAATGAGTACGGAGTGATAATGAGTTATCCAGGAGAAAAACACAAGTACAAAAA
Source organism: Agave tequilana (assembly GCA_038442645.1). Lineage (NCBI taxonomy): Eukaryota > Viridiplantae > Streptophyta > Magnoliopsida > Asparagales > Asparagaceae > Agave > Agave tequilana. The sequence goes on from JAVJIF010027504.1 coordinate 59,872, forward strand.
AATGGGTAAAATTGCAGAAAATTGCCGACATTATTAGGGATTTGACACTTTATCTCTTGAAGTATAAAATCCATCACTTTATCCCCGGTTTTCCATAAAAAATGGGTCAGGTGAGTGTCATGTGACTGTTTAATCCCTTTAATTAATTCAACGATTATTTTTAATTAAAATGTTTTTAATATCAACTTTTTTATTAATTATCTAATTTTAAGGAATCCCTAACTAAACTAAGATGATGATGATATAGAGTAGGAGGGGGATTGGATTGTAGTGATGATAATGTTGGTGGAAAGGAGGGGTGGAGGAGGAAAGGGATGTGAGCTAGGTTTGTGTTTGAGTTAAGAGAGATTTGAGTTGAATGATGGTAGAAGAGGAGATGATGAGATATGTGGCAGTCGTTGAGGTAATAATGGTAGTCGTTGAGGGTTTAAGGAGCAAAAGGAGGAGGAAGCGGTAATGATCAAAGAGGAGGTGATGATTAAAGAAAAGGAGATGGTAGCTATAAATTTAAAATGAGAAAGAGAAGGTGGTGGTGGGTTAGAGGAGGAGGAAGAAGAGGTGATAGTTGATTGTAGGTTTCATAAGGAGAGGAAAGAGGAGATGGTGGTGGTATGTTTAAGGAGGAGGAGGAGGAGGAGGAGATAATGGTAGGTTTAAAGAGTAAGAAGAGTAAGTGGTGGTGGTGATGCTGGGTTGAGAAGGAGGTGGGGTGGCGGCGGCAGCGGTGTAGGAGAGAGTGGTAGTGACGGTGGTGAATTTTAATAAAAAAATTAATTAGTTTAATATTAAATTAATAATGATGATTTTAAACACATATTTTTCAGTTAAAAAATTAATTAAGATTAATGAGAGTTAACAAAAGTGGAGTGTGATTTTGAAAAGTCACATGATTACCCCCATGGACTCTCTTTAAAGGAAAACGCTAGTAACGTTATTTTCAGAGAGATAAAATAAGGATTCATAATTCGAGAGTTTAAAACGCCAAACCTCCAATAGCATGGGGAGTTTTGTTCTGACCAAAAAAAAATTAAAAAACATAAAGTTAAAAAAAAGAAAAAAGAAAAAAGAAATCTGTCGCCGCGGTCCGTGGTTTTTGCAAGGTGGGGGCCGCGGTACGTTGTGGGCCCCACGATCCCCGCACTACCACGTGGGACGCTGCTGCACGTCAAACGAATCGAGCTGGGCCCCACAGCCTGGGTGAATGGGTTCCATGGACCCGCAGTCCTTCGCGTCCCCATGCGGGGATTCTGAGTCTGTGTCGTTGCAAAATTGTTCTTTTTTTTTTTTTTTCTCTTTTCAAATTTTTCCTATTTTTATTTTGCTTTTTCACGTGGATCGAAATAGGATTTCAAATTTCAAATGGGATCCAATTACTGATGTGTAACTTATTAATAACATGTACAAAAAAACTATAATGTCACAAATTCACAAGATAAGTTTACTATTCAGAGTAACATGTTATAAATACTTCATAAATAGTTAGTAAAAACTTAGTGTATGAATATAATCTCTTAATTAATTAGTGAGACTAATATTACCGATATCTTTGTAAGATTAATCGATAGCACTTTTACAGTTATATTTATGGAATTAAATTGATCTTAAAATATTAGATTATACATTGTATCCTCATAATCACTTGTCATAAATAATTATATTAATCAAATTATCCTTCTGAAATTTGTATTCCTATTTGTTTTCATAAATATCTGTATTTTATCTATTTCTATTTCCCAAAACATAATAATTGTTTTCATTATTTTTTAGGATCATGATCCATATCCGGTGTATTTGGATCACAATAACAAATATAAAGATAAATTGATCTGTTTGCAACTTTGATCCATTAATCATCTATATAATTTCCCTTGAATATATATTTGCTAGAAAATTAGTACACTAAATCTTTCTTCTGAAACGAGAGCTAGCTTTTATCAGGATTGAGACTCTCCTGCAGATCTTAAACATTAATTTTCAAAAAAAAAAAAAATCAGATATCTTTAGAATTTTCTCAAATATAATTTCCTTAGTGGTCGATAGCGAATTCTATAAATTGTTTCTTTTGGAAAAAAAGAATTCTCTTTCTTAAAAATGAATTACATCGTCACCATATTATTTTCATAAAATTGAAATTTTCTTATATTTTTAATTGTTACAAAAAATTCAAGACAACATCTAGATGACAGTGGAGAGGAGTCCTTAATCCGGGCAACATCTAATCCGGGCATGTATCCCCATTTTAGAGAGGAGTCCTCAAGGCTTCCGCGGCTTATTCATCTAGCATCAAGGTTGTTATTAGGGATGGATGTGCTACAAGATTTTGGCTTGACCATTAGATGTGCCACGACACTCTTGCTTCCATTTTCCGCAGCCTATTTGTTCTTGCAAGCGATCATTCTACAACAGTTTACTCTCAAATTTGTTTTCTTGAAGGTGGTATGATTTCGGCCCCCCATTTTAGAAGATGGCCACACCAATTGATGGGAGCGAATCTTCATAATCATCTCAACTCTCCTTACCAAAAAAAAAAAACAAAAAAACCCACTGCTTAAATTCTGAATCTTTAATTCAATAAAGCGGGGCCAAGGCCCCACCTTCTCTCTCAGAGGGGGTAAAAAAAAGATATTAGTGTTACAAGATGATGATGCCTTCACATTTTGACGACAATGCTTCTATAACAAAGTCATGCATGATGCATAGGCCACCTAGCCTTTTGTTGGCACTAACATCAAAGCTAAGTCTCCTACAGCTTCCATGGCCATTGAGGCCATGAAGCTAGCTAGGGTTTAGGGTATGAAGCACAAAAGCAATTCTATCAATGCCAAAACAAGACAACATCGAGCCCCTGGAAATTCCAACCTTTTGGTTTTAAAACCCCAATCAATTGAAAAGCTTGTTGCCTTCTCTCTTCTACCATTCTTTTGAAGTGGTGAGAGTTGACAAACGATGGTGTGCTTTTGTGGTTTGTTTCTACTGGAAAAAGAGGCGGCTTAATGATAGGAAATATTGTGGCTGAAAACATGTAGTGTCTGCATGAGAATCTTTGCCAATATTGTGAGGCACAAAAGTGCAAAGGAGAAGGGAATTTTGCCTCCAGTGGTGGGGATGGACTTGATAATTTGATGTGTACCATAGAATCTATTGATAATGATGACGTGCCATTCATTTATTCATGTCCCCCTCTCGCAACATAGATCATCATGATTTATGATGGAGAATTATATGTGAAAGCTATTGATAGCATTTGTATCATTGTTTCATGCATCTCAGTGCAGGGATAATCTATTGGAAAATGGACATACAAATACTGACAAGAAAGGTATTTGCATGCATGGTAAGATTACATTCTTATTGTTACAACCAAAAGATCAGCGACTACTAGATTCACGACATTTAGTGGAAACACAGCCGACCAGATGATTCAGCTTGCACTGTTGTGATCTTTGTCTTAACCAAAGCATCTGAAACCACATTGCCTTCGCTGAACATTGAAGGCTCTCCAGAAAATTGAGCCAGTGAGACTCATGTAAGCTTTAATGATAACATGGACAACAATCCATTTGAAAAGAACATGAAAGCTATTGATAAGTACTTGACCTTTGCATCAGTATCTCTTCATTTTAACTTCATTATTTACGCTAAAAGATTTCATAACATTATATTTTAAGTATACAAGGCTCGTTCCATCCGAAAACAGTATATGGGTCACATATTCTGTTATAGCAGAGATGAGGACTTGCTTGACATATTGGCACCCTAATTTCTGTTGGTTCATATAATTACGGGATGATTATTCATATTTGCACCTTAATTCTGGTCATGATCAGCCTGCATCCTCCTTTTTGCTCAGGGTCTCCCTTTGTATTAAGCTTGACATATGTCCTCTGTCCTTAGTTAATTTGACGTGTTTCATTAAAATCTTATTAATGAAACTCTGGGGAATTTCACTTCAGTTATACTATAAAAAGAAATTTTCACTTCGGTTATACTTCTGTTATATATTTTGTACCCTTCTTCTTTGAAAGCCAGACTCCGCCACTGAAAGAAACGATTAGTCAATGAAAGAAAAACCCGTATAGGATCCAGTTATTTGCTTAATCACAATACAACATATTTCTCGTAATTAAACACTGTTTGATGTCTTCTATTCATGCCTATCCCAACCATTTAGATAAGTAATAGGAGTCTAAACAGCACTTATATTTATTGGAATGTAAATATATAAATGTAAACACTGTTGACCAACAAACAGCTAAACTAGTCTTTGCCTCCCAATGGAAAGATTGTTATGGAGTAATAATCCTCAATCGTTATTCATTTTCCCATATAAAACCAATGTAACAAAAGTTTTTTATTTGATTGCCATGTGAATTGCATGAAATTATTCATGCTTAATGCAAGAACAAGAAAGCAATAAAGGTTTGATGGACATTTCAATTGCATGAATTATTCATGTTTAATGTGAGTTCATGGATTTGGAGTGCTTCTCGGGCCTAGTATAGCTCGTACCTACGAGAAAGTATCTCCTGCTCTCTGAGTATAGTAAAGTGGTGATCAGAGGGAGGAGAGAAATAAAATGCATGTTTGGTTGGAAAAGCTCAATTTGAATTTCTGACAAAATCAGAAATCAAAGCGGAAAACCAGTGCCCTATAGTTTGTCTGTTTTCTGTTTAAGACGAAAACTGTAGAGCTGCAAAGAGTAGGGGTGCTAACGGGCCGGGCCACCCGGCCTAGTCCCGAACCCACCGGGTCAAGCCCAGACCTACTCGAGAAAACTGGGCGGCTGGCCTGGCCCAGCACTGGCCCAGTCCCCTTGGGAGGACCCGGGCCGTGCCGGGGTCCCGGCTGGGCTACCAGACTCAAGCCAGTCCGATCTGACCCGATTTTATTAAAATAAATCGAAAAAGCTAATAAATAAGTTTGGATTTCTCTTTTTTCAAGTCCTTAGTTTAGCATTGTTGTTTAGACACTTCAGTTGGATGTTAGATACCTTGAGGTCGAATACAACAAAAGCATTTTTTTTTTATAATTTAAAAAAAATGGGTTGCAAGGGAGGGGGCAGTGGGCGCGGAGGTGGGGCAGATACTGGGGAGGTGGGCGGAGGTAGTAAGCGGAGGTGGGCCGGGGAGGGACGGCAGAGGTGGGCAGAGGTTTTGTTGGGGGGGGGGGGGGGGGGGGGGGGGGGGGCAACGGTGGAGGAGGTGGACAGGGAGGGGCGGAGATGAGGGGGGGGAGGAAACCCGGGCCCTACTATTATTTTACTGGTTTATGTTGACTATTCGATTATCAGTGGTGATAACATTACTGTTTTGAATATTATTGCAAAACTATGTTCTACCTTTGATTGTCGTAATCTTGGTGAAACTTAGTTTCTTTCTAAACATGGAAGTCACTCGTGAGAATGATACACTGTCTTTGGTAAGCTTGTTACGGAGCAGATCTACTTAAGAAGTTTACATGCTCTTTTGCAAGATATGCACCACTCTTTTGCTGTCTGGGTCTCGTCTTTCTTCTCACAATGGAGCATTACTCACAGATGCTACATCCTTTCATAGTATGGTTGGCGGATTGCAATATTTCACTCTTTCTATATCGAATTTTGCTTTTCAGTAAATCAAGTATGTCAAGTTACGCAGAATCCTCAGATACTCATCTCCAAGCAGTCAAACAAATTCTTCGCTACATCAAAGTCATCTACATCATGGTCTTTCTTTTATCCATCCACCAATAATGCTCTTCTTGCCTTTTCTGATGGATTGAGCCAGTGATCCAGATGGTCGAATCAACAACAGGTGCTTGTATTTTCTTGGACCCAACTTGCTTGTTTGAACTGCAAAGAAACAAAACATTGTTTCCAGATCTAGTGCTGAATATGAATATCGAGCTCTTGCCACTGAACTTTATTTGTTTTGCTATTCATTTCGAGAGTTAGGCCTCCCTTGCCTCACCACCGAAGTTGTTTTGTGATAATATTTCAGCACTTCATATAGCCGCATATCTCGTCTTTCATGCTTGGACTCGTTATATAGAAATTGATTATCACTTCGTATGCGAATTACTTCTTGTGGTGCTTTGCGTGCACATTATGTCCCTTCAGATCAACAGCTTGAAGCTATCTTCACGAATGGTCTTACAAGAAAGTACTTCGTCTTCCTTTGATCCAAACTCAAACTCCACTGCATATCATCTTGCTTGCAGAGGCGTGGAAGGAAAGATATCTGACAACCTTGTATATGCTTAAGAATATTCCCATGTTAACTTATATACATTGATGCAAATGCAACACAAGTTGTCATGGTCTTTTCCCAAATATTCTCAATTTTCTCCTTCTCTACATTACTCGTGCTTAATGGAAGAATTAGAAGAAAACCAATTATAATCATGGATTTGAAGTGACTTTAGAGCTTGACACACAGATAATGAGGTCGACCTAGAAAACCATGGGCGACACTCATGTGAGTGCCACTCTAATGTTAAATTCTTGAAACAAATACCATTGTTAGCATAAGACTTGGTAGATGTTTTCAAATTAAAAAAAAAGAAAAAGGAAAAAAGAAAAAAAAATTGTCTTATGACGCGCCTGTAGAAATACAAAATACAGAGCTATGTGTATGCCAAGAAATATAGAGGAAGCAAAACATTAAAAGAAAAACACAAAAATTTACATGACTGGATATGAACAGAACATACGTTCACAGGTAAAAGAAGAGAGGAATTCACTACAAGTTAGCCGCTACAAGAAGTAGAGAAATCTTTCTCAAAACAAAACCCTAATCTAATTCAATACAAGTTAGTAAAGATTCTTCAATCTCTAAACTCTCACAAAAGGGCAAAGATAAAAAGAGTAAAAAACTCTAAGAGAGAGCATAGACTCTTAAAGATTATCATTAGGCCAAAGTTCTATATCAAATAGAAATCCTAATCTTTCTTTTTTTCCTTCTTTTCTTTTTCCCTCTCATCCAATAAGGTTCTTTTAAAAGTATCTAAGTCCTGAAGTAGAAATTAACTTCAACTCAAATCAAATTTGAATCCTAATACATGGCTTCAGAAAAGAGAGAAAAAAATTGTTAGTAAACTTAGGATGAAGATTTGACCAAGTGGAGAACAGACGGGTGAAACACAACTCAAGTTGAGGTAATAGTGTAAAATATAGGCTTTGAGTGAATACAAGGAACTGGAGCTGAAGTCAGGGTAGGCTCAGGTAAAGTTTACAGTGGAGCCCAAATAAGGTTTAAGATGGAAATTTAAAGTACATGCAGTACAAAGATGAGTTAGCTCAAATTTGAATTAAGGTAGATATTTCTGAGATTAATTACTAGAATGATTAAAGATAGATTTAGTCCCACATACAGTGAAAAAATATATGGTAATGATAAGTTTTGGGCCACAATTTCCATGATGTATATCTATATACATTCATCTTTTTCATTCTTATGGGTTTCTTTTTCCTCATCAATAGTGGGAATAGCCATCTCATTTCATTAAGAGCACATAATTATTTATACTTTAATTCAGCTCTTGAGACAAAGTTCAGAAGTTACATATCATTTTTTTTCCCCCAAGACACACTAAAAAGAGAGAGTGAGAATCTTCAGAGTTAGCACATTTATGAGACACAAAATATCAGAGAAATTATGAACTACATCTTCACTGCTTCAATACACAATCAAGATTCATTGATCACCACATGCCTAAACATTAATTTTTGCTTCTCGCCCAAGATACATGGTAAAAGCTGAAATTTTCAACTCATATAGAAACAAATTTATTAATGCATCATTCCCCCCAATGAGCTAACTTTTGCTATGAGTTCAAATAACACATATATTTGTGGTACATAAATATAAATATAAATTTAGGTTAAAGCAAAAACCTAAACTGGTCCAGCACTCCTACCAGTGAATATCTATAAAAATTGTTGTTGTAGTAATCTTGATGGCTAACTGAAAGAAAGTTCTTCACTCTAAGCTTTATTCATTTTGCAAAACGAAACCAATGTAACATGAAAGGTTTGTTTAGATTTGATGGAAAATTCAATTGCATGAATATTAATCATAAAGCAACAATCACGGATTTGAAGTGATTATAGATCTAGCTACAGAGCTGCTCATCATTCAGACTATGTGAGTGCCAACGTAATGTTAAATTCTTGAATAAATTCCACTGTCAACGAAACACATGAATGGATGTTCTTTAAATAAAAGAAAAGAAGAAAAGGAAAAAAAAAGGAGAAAAAAGACAACTTGCGTTATGGCAAATCCCCAAGAATACACCAAATCTATACACAGACAAAGAAATATTAAGAAAAACAAACAAACAAATTTACATGACTTTGCATAAACGGCCTACATTTAGGGTGAGAGAGAGGAGGAGAATTCATTATGCTTTAAAGAGTATAAATGTGGAGAAGTATCTCCCAAAACAAAATCTTAATCCAAATATAAAAATAAAGAAGTGTGTGTGTGAGAGAGAGAGAGAGAGAGAGAGAGGAGAGAGAGAGAGAGACCCAAAAGGAGAGTGTTACAGTAATGACTAGGCGAAAACTGAATTGTTGTATTATTGATGAGGGCAATGCCCAAATATATATAGAGATACAATTGATAAGGAACTCCTACTCCTAATACAATAGGTATTATATTCTAATCTTATATTACTCCTAATACAATAGGCATAGAATTCTAATTCTAACAAAAAAAATTACAGGATACAATTAATGAGGGTAATACCCCTATTTATATAGTGAGAGAATCCTGAAGAAAAAAAACCAACGGATCTGAAATCAGATCAAAAACGAAATCAGAAACATATTAGGAAACTGCCCAGACTCGACATGCAGTAGACCAGGCGGTCGATCACTCCCCTGTAGTACAAACTTATGCTTCATGTGGTCGAACGAGCAGTCGATCGCTAGTTCTACAGAGCCACAAAATGTCTTTTGGGCGGTCGACCACCCGTCGACCGCTGTTGCCATCTTTGGTCAGCTTTTCTGGGTGTCAACCGCTACGCCTTGAATCTTCAAGTGCGCGTTTTATGCATGGACGGTCGACTGTGTCTTTAGTTCCGTCAGACCTTCTACCTTAGACCGTTGAATTCCGATCTCTGCATTATCTTTCCCGATGTGTTAAAAAACTATATTAATAAGTGTAGAAAGAGAGAGGAAGTCGAGGAAGTTGACAATCGACAACAATGAGCCAAAGAAGAGGAATCAACAGCAGTAGTAGCAGCACGGTCGACCGGACCGGTTGACCGTTGTGCACCAACGTGCACAGGCTTGTGTGTAGCGGTAGACCGACTGACATTGCCTAACTCTCGGTTAGGCACGGTCGACTGGTGCTTGGGTCGGGTCGACCGATCGGTCGAATTCGGGCTGTTTTGAAAAGTTGCTGAATTGAAAATCAGCCCAATAAGGAAACTAATTCCTAGGGTTTCCTTGGTATATGAGAGAGGCAGAGCTCTCTTCATTATTAATGCTTGTAATGCTTGCAAAATTGTATTGATTATCAAAAATAAAAAAAGAAATCTCTCTTCCTTACCCGAGGACGTAGGCGAAATTGGTCGAACCTCGTTAAGTTTTGTGTTTGTGTTTTCTTATTGCTTAATTGTTCTTTGCTGTTGGTGGTACTTCTATATTGCATCTTGGATCAAGGGTTTCCTCTATGTGGTGTTGTATCTGCGCACAACAAGTGGTATCAGAGCATCCTAAGTTCGTCGTGGGATCATCTGGTGATTCGAAGGGCATCTGTGGCTAGTTGGCGAAGATCGTGTGTCGATCTCAGATCAGCGTTTGGGACTGTTTGTGGGATCGTGTGTCAATCTCAGAACAGCGCGTGAAGTGCTCAAGGAATCAATTGAGGAGTAGATCTATTCAGAAAACTCATCTAGAGTTTCGTGAGGAGGTAAAAATCTGATCTTTATCAAAGTTGTTTATCTAACTCCATTAGTTTTCCGCATTAAATAGAGGATCTAGTCAAAGAGATAGTAGAAGAAAGTACATCTGTGAGAACCATGAATCCTCATCCGAGGATTGATGTGGGAGAATTCAATGGCATAAATAATTTTGGCATGTGGAGGTGCGAGGTGATGGATGCGTTGAATGCATCGAATCTCGAAGATACTCTACGTCTGGAGAAGAAGCGAAGCACAACTACTGAAGAAGAGTGGGATAAGATGAACCGATCAGCGTGTGGCTTAATCAGATCGTGTCTAACACAAGACATCAAATACCTTGTGTTACACTAAACATCTGTGAGGCAGTTGTGGGAGATCCTAGAAAGAAACTATCTGACCAAGAGTATTGAATCCAGACTACAGCTGAAGAGTAAGTGTAGGTTTCAGATGAAGAAAGGATGCTCCTGTGAATGAAACATCTGAATCGCTACACGAAGCTTCTTACGGATTTAGTTAATGTGGATGTCGAGGTAAATGAAGAAGACAAAGCGGTAATTCTCTTGAACTCTCTTCCTGCAGAGGAGTATGAGACTTTTACCTTAACCTTCATAAATGGTAGACAGTCCTTAAGTATCATGAAGTGTCGTCTGCTTTGGTGAATTATGAGACGAGCAGAAAGGAAAGGCAGTCTTCTCAAGCAAGCACATCAGCAGAGGCGCTAGCAGTAAGAGGCAGGGGTTCACACAGGAAGGGCAAAGATGATCGAGAGAGATCGAAGCCAGGCCGGGTTATAGAGATCTGAAGAAGAACCACCTTCTGCAGAGAATTAGGGCACTGGAAAGTTGACTGTCCAAAGGCCAAAGGGAAGAAGGAGTCTAAGACTGAGACAAATCCTGCAAAGGTGGTCAGTACTCAGAGCAGTACCTCACAGGCAGGTGGATCAGACTCGGACTCGTCGGTTTTTTCATTCTCTGTCACTACTCCTATCATTGGCTACTCAGGAGATACTGAGTGGATTTTGGATACTGGTGCTACATACATGTGTGCTCGAATAGGGATTGATTTTCTAGTTTTGAGAAGCTAGAGAGATGTTCAGTCGTTATAGGCGATGATCATCCATGTATCATGGAAGGTGTAGGAACAATCCAGATTAAGATGTTTGATGGGATGATAAGAGAACTGAAGGAAGTGAGGTATGTACCTCAACTGAAGAGAAACCTAACTCTGTTGGAGCTTTGGAGACATTGGGTCTTGTGGTGTCAATAAAGGAAGGAGTCCTTAAGATGACCAAAGGCTTGATGGTGGTAT
>JAVJIF010027505.1:0-68150 GCA_038442645.1 Agave tequilana
TACATTAAACTATGTTAACTTGTTTTGATTCTATCTATTCATGAAAATCAAGATCGGTTAAACCGAAAATCAAAACCAATAAACATGAAACTTAACAACAAGTGTGTGTTGTGAACTTGAGCATATCACACTATCTAATCTTTACAATGGATCTAAATTAAATCTTAATTAAACAAATGAAGCCTTCTTGTAGAACGCCGTCTCCAAGTTGACTCGATCCAAATGCGATTCCCCGAGCTTGACTTTAACGAATGCTAGATATGAACTTGACGCTCGAGCTCTTGAATCACCATGTGAAAGCTCTAAAACACCTTTGTTAATCACGTACTAATTTTGGTTAAATATCTGAAACTAAATATCACAAAATTATTAGTAAACTATAACTACATGAGTAATCATCATCAAAACTAAAGTGAAAGGCCTCTGGGGCCAACAGATCTTTCATCTCAAACTTAGAAGATAAGTCCTTTTTTCGTTCTTCAATTGTGGATCTAGACTTGAAGCAATAAGCATATCATTTACATATAATAGTAGATAGATATACTCTCCTGTAGGTAACTTGTTGTAATACACACATGGGTCATAATGGCTACGTATGTGCCTCTTTCCTCTGATGAAATGTCGAAACGCTTGTACCATTATCTAGGAAATTGCTTTAATCCGTATAGCGATTTCTTCAGCTTGCACACCATGTTTTGTTTTCTTGCAGTTTTGAACCCTGTCAGCTGAGACATGTAGATCTCTTTATTCAGATCACCATGGAGAAAAGGCGGTCTTACAGTTGATCAAAGTCCAACTCGTACTATGCTACTAGAGCCAATAAGATGCGAATTGAAGAATGCTTTACAACAAGAGAAAATACCTCATTGTAGTCAATTCCTTCTCTTTGTGCGTAGCCTTTTGCTACCAATCTGGCTTTATAGCGCACCATATCTTCTTTAAGATATCCCTGCTTCTTTGCGTATACCTACTTACAGCCAATCGCTTTTTTTCCTTGGGCAACTCTGTGAGTTCCCAAGTGTTATTTTTGTATAGAGAATTCATCTCTTCTTCCATGGCATCTTTTCACGTCTTTGACTTGAACTGATTTCAGCTTCTCTGTATGTGGACGAGATTGCCTCTTCAACGACCGGAAGAGCATAAGAAACAACCATATCTGTAGTGAGCCAACCTGGTTTACGTGTGTTCTTCTTGGTCTTCTAACTGTACTGGATTCAGGAACATCACCCATGATCTGTTCTTGATCCTCAACATCATCAGCATCTATCTCAGCTACTTGATCATTATCTTGTGTCACCTTAGGCATGATACTACTCAAAGATACTAAACTTTCTAGAGATGGTGGATTAGCATTATTCTCCACCTGCTGTGATACTTCTTTGGTTTTGACAATCTCCACCTATCGAGAGATCTTAGGCTTCAACATTGAAGCCTCATCAAATATGATATTCTGCTGAAAATAAATTTCATATCCTTAGGATCCTAGATTTTGTAGCCTTTTATTCCTTTCTTAAATCCTACAAACAATCTCTTCTTTACTCTTGGGTCTAACTTATCTTCTTAACATGATAGTAGGCTGGACAACCAAATACCCTTAGCAAATCATAATCAGGAGCAGTTTTTTCAGACCAAACCTCTAGAGGAGTTTTCCCTCCAATCGCAGACGAAGGCAACCTGTTGACAAGATAGCAAGCATATGCTAAAGCCTCAGCCCAAAAATTCTTCGATAAATCGGCATTAGATAACATACAACGGACCTTCTCTAGAAAGGTCTTGTTCATCCTTTCTGCTACCCCGTTCTGTTGCGGTGTTTCCCTCACTGTGAAGTGTCTTCTATGCCCTCATTAGACATAGCTTAAGGAAAAGATCAGACCTATATTTTCCTCCATTATGAACGGAGGACCTTGATTTTCCTTCCCCTACTTCTCTCCAAATTCCTCTTCCACTCCACAAATAATTCCAGAACTTTCCCTTTGTACTTCATGGATATACCCAACATCGCTAGAATAATCATCAATGAAAGTCACAAGTAGTGGTTACCTCCAATTGATGCAGTCTTGGTAGGTCCCTAAACATCAGGTAAATATAATCCAGAATTCCCTTGGTGCAATGAGTTGTTGTGCCGAATTTCACCTTGGTCTTCTTTTCGATGACGCAATGTTCACAAAATTTCAGCTTGCAGGTTTTGGCATCTTTTAATAATCCTTATCTTGTAAGAGCTTGCAAAGACTTTTCATCTGTGTGTCCCAGCCTCATATGCTATAGCCTGGTTGAGTCATCATCTGAATCAGTAGAAGTCGCCACTTGCCCTGTAACAGTACTACCCTTCAAGTAGTAAAAATTGTTCTGGCGGATGGCCTTCAGAACCACCATTGAGCCTTTGGTCATCTTAAGGACTCCATCCTTTATTGATACCACAAGACACAATGTCTCCAAAACTCCAACAGAGATAAGATTTCTCTTAAGTTGAGGTACATACCTCACTTCCTTCAGTTCTCGTATCATCCTATCGAACATCTTGATCTGGATTGTCCTACACCTTCCATGGTACATGGATGATCGTCGCTCATAACAACTGAACATTCATCTAGCGTCTCAAAACTAGAAAACCAATCCTTATTCGGGCACACATGTATGTAGCACTAGTATCAATATCCACTCAATATCTCCTGAGTAACCAATGATAGGAGTAGTGATAGAGAAAGAGAATACCAATGAGTCCGAGTCTGATCCACCTACCTGTGAGGTACTGGCTTGAGTACTGACCACCTGTGTAAGGTTTGCCTCAGTCTTTGACTCCTTCTTCTTCCCTTTGGCCTTTGGACAATCAACTTTCCAGTGCCCAAATTCTCTGCAGAAGGCACACTGGTTCTTCTTCAGATCTCTAAAACCTGGCCTGAACTTCGATCTCTCACGTTCACCTTTGCCCTTCCTGTATGAACTTCTGCCTCTTATCGCCAATTCCTTTGCTGATATGCTCGCCTGAGAAGACAGTCTATCTTGCCTCTCGTACCATAGTTAGCAAGAGCAGCCGACACTTCATTATAGTTAAGGGATTTTCTATCATTGATCAATGTTAAAGTAAAAGTCTCATACTCCTCTACAGGAAGGGAGTTCAAGAGAATACCACTTTATCTTCTTCATCGATCTCCACATTCACATTAACTAAATCTGTAAGAAACTTTGTGTAGCGATTCAAGTGTTCATGATGAAGCATCCTTTCTTCATCTGAAAACCATAAAGCTTACTCTTCAGCTGCAGTCTGGATTCAATGCTTTTAGTTAGATACTTTTTCTCTAGGATGTCCCACAACTGCCTCACAGATGTTTCGTGTAATACATGGTACTTGATGTCTTGTGTCAAACAAGACCTGATTAAGCCACACGCTGTTCGGTTCATCTTATCCCAATCTTCTTCAGTGGTTGAGTTTCAGTTCTTCTCTAATCGTAGAGTGTCTTCGAGATTTAATGTCGTTAGTGCATCCATCACCTCGCATCTCCACATACTAAAATTGTTCGTGCCATTGAATTTCACCATGTCAATCCTCAGCGGATGTGGATTCATGGATTTTTCCATCGATGTACCTTCTCCAGCCATCTTCTTGACTATATCCTCAAAGCAATACAGAGACAAAACGGAGTTAGATAAAACAAATTTGATAAAGATAGGATCTTTACCTCTACGTAAAACTCTAGTAGAGTTTCCAAAATTATCTACTCCTTTGAATTGATTCCTCGAGCAATCTACACGCTATTTTTGAGATCGACACACGATCCCACAAACAGTCCCAATGCTGATCCGAGATCGATACACGATCTCCGCCAAACAGCAACTGATGCTCTTGAAATCACCAGATGATCCCACGACGAACCTGGGATGCTTTGATATCAATTGTTGTGTGCAAATCAACAATTTCTTGAGGAACTCTTAAGACACAGATGCAATAGAGAAGTACTACCCAACATTAAGAACAAGAAACAATAGGAAGAAAATCAAACACAAGATTTAACGAGGTTCGGCAAATTGCCTACGTCCTCGGGGTAAGGAAGAGAGAGTTCTTTACTGATTCAATAATCAATACAATATCATGCATACATATGAAGAGGACTCTGCCCCTTTATTTATAGCCAAGAAGACTTAGAAGAATTGAAAATCTCAATTGGACTCGTTTCTAATTCAGAACAGAAATCCGAAATGAAAGGATCCGACTGTTGGTCTGCCGGCCAGTCGACCGACCCAAGTCCCGGTCGACCGCGCCGGTCGACCGCTCCAACTCGAGAGTAAAGCCATGTCAGTCGGTTGACCGTGTGCTTCTCCTGCAGTCGACCGGGCGGTCGACCGTTCTTGCCTGTGCACGTTTGTAACGGTCCCAGATTTTAATAATCTTAATTGACACAAATGTCTATATTGATCAACAGATCATCAAATTAATCCAATATTCTTGAAAATTTTGGCAGCATCTCCTTTGTAAATACTGATATGTTCCAAATATACATTTCATGCCACAATAATTTCGGCCTACACCAGCCTACTTATCTTAAATCCAAACATATAAGTCAATGTCAATAATCGTCCATGCAGTCATAATAATATTTTGGCTCACAAACGGTCAGTATTCTCTAAATAACAATATCAGCTTGACATCGCCTACTTATATGGAGACAAGGAAACATATGCCCGAGAATACCCCTCTCGGCATGCAGAACATAACTCAGAATTTCCATAACTCCAACTTAGTTATAGTCATTACAAACTACCTTACCCTTACATCAATATCTCTAACAAGAAAAATACATGCTACATGTACATGTCAACTAAAGTTACGGTTATGTACAACAACTCTTGCAAAGTAATAACACATCACTATAACTGTAATAAGTTACTGTTAATGAAACTTCTTCACAACCGCCCGAAGCCTAAATTCGGCCTCCATCTCACCGCAACCTGAAAACATGAAACTGGGAAGGAGTAAGCACAACAGCTCAGTGAGGAGAGAAAAGAAGATTAGGAATGATATATTTGTCGAAATAGAAGGGGACATGCTTTTCTTCAATATCAAACGAGCGTGGAAAGAAAAAGAAACAATGATATCACAGTAAATAGTCCACTCAAACAATCTCTATGCTCTGCAAAAGACCCGACTCTTTTGGCTAATGATTCTATAACTCCAATCTTTGAACTGTGTTCTACAGAGTTTATGATATATCCAATATTTTCTTTTAGTGCTTTAGCTTATTTCTAAATTCTTTTCAGGTATATGTACCTCATGTACCAGTCACAATGATGCTCTAATCACAATGAGTTTACTTTCAATATTACATGTAACACAAACATGCTTATGTGTATCGTATCACACTTCAAGTGCTATATGAATAAACTCGTAAACATACGCACTTCATATAATATTTTTATTATCTCCCATAACAAGGCAGTCCCACATCAGGGACAAGCATATATCACTATGCATTCGAATAAGCGCATCCTTACATCATAATATACGGCCCATCTCGTACTCCGTCTTCACCCATTCAGATTCTATATAACACACAAACATCCATAATGTGTATATGTATATATATATATTATATATATATATATATATATATATATATATATATATATATATATATATATATAATATATATATATATATATATATATCGCATATCGCATCACCCTTCAAGTAGATGCATGAATTAAACTGTACACTTTCACCCAATATATAATATTTCATTTCAATTGGCTAGATCTATATTCTGATGTTTTCATTATCATACGCGATAACACATTCAACAAACCCTTAGTGTCACACACACATATATGTATCACACATAGCCATTCATTCTCAATCATTTATAAAAAATTACAAATATATGTGTATAGCACCGTCTTCGCACTCCGCCCGTGCCATACGGGTCCCTTCCTCCGGATATATGTGTATATAGCACCGTCTTCGCACTCCGCCCGTGCCATACGGGTCCCTTCCTCCGGATATGTGTATATATAGCACCATCTTCGCACTCCGCCCGTGCCATACGGGTCCCTTCCTCCGGATATATGTATATAGCACCGTCTTCTTACTCCGCCCGTGCCATACGGGTCCCTTCCTCCGGAACACAACATATGTATGTATATATGCACACATGGGTAATAACCCATTTATCACAATATGATAAGTCAACCAATTACCGTAGATTACTACTCGGCTCATAAATTTTCCCTTCAAGAAAGTTTATGGTTCTCAATATGAGAGTATATATGTACAAGTATAGTTCAACTTTGTAGTAATCTACTCGACTTATTTACGTGGTTTGAGTTTCATTCACATTATCAATACTCAAACTTCTTAATCATATGACGTATATATATATTTACATAACCTGAATACTACAGATGATCACATTCATAACAAATTTCGGTGTACACACGTATCCCAACGTCAGACCCTCAACACTTATATAAATCCTCTAATCACACATAACAATTGCTAACCTCCCGCCACTCATTATTTAATCACATGATTTAGTCTTATAATTAGTCATGTTTCTTCTTTCAAGACAGATTCTGAGAGTTCTTATCGTCTCAATTAATATGGACTCGCCAATTTGAGTTATATACAATTTTATTCAATTGTCTTGCTGCTCATATTTATCATGAAGTCCGCTTTGTTTGAATAGTGCCGATGCCTTAATCACAAGCCCAGAGAATATGTTATAATTATTACTATTGGTATTCACAAATCTGGTCTGGCATCACGTAGCTTCCAATTGAGTTTTGAGATATATATATACGTGTCTTATTTCACAATTTTGAGAACGCAATAAATTCGTAAATAACCATCACACGCACACGCGCGCGCACAAAAGTATAAGTAATTAAATTAAAGATATGGTTCACAGATCTAACTGAAAGTCTCTGCCATCCCAACTCTATCTAATTCATTATGTTTATTCAACTCCCAGTAATAGCAAGGGATCACCTAACTACCATAACACAAACAAGGATTAAAAATTTGGTAACCATAGATTTTCAATCTGTAGCGTCCTAATAAACATCAAGCTGTGACTTTGATGAGTATGCATAAGTTCTTAACTTCTCGCGTTCTAATGACTGTACCAGGATTCGCAAGTTTTGACGGATGTATATGTATCCATGATTTCTTTCTAACATGATGCCAAGTCTCTACTGTAACCACACGTGGACATTTATTCAGCTCCCTTATTTTAATTTATTTCCAGAAGACTAAAAGGAGGATATTCAAAAATTTATGAAGAAGTTCGGTCAACAAAACTTTTCTCATCGACATGATTAATTACAATGACTTAACTCTTATCCTTAAATTCTCTATTATGGCTTTTAACTATGAGCCCCAATTTCTCAAGGAACAATTTTCACAACTTGAATTTTCTACAAAGAAAACTATTATGGAATCAGAATTTTTATACATTGCCTATGACACAATCTTGTCCAAGCCTTCATTTGATCCTACGTGGTTACATAATATTAGCTATTCTTGAAACTATATCTTGTGTCGCCACAACATAAAAGTTAGAATTTCTCTCTTTCAGGTATAAATATCCTTTCCATATTGCCGAACTTTCCTCGATACTACAACATCAATGAGAGGAGTGACATAATATTGCCTGAAAGAAAAGTTTTCAATTCAAAATTTTGTAGCAATACATTAACAAGAAAATATTTTTGGCACTCCTTGATCACACTGAGACTACGATCTGCACTTCAAACTTTTAACTCTCAACTCAACTCCAACCTCAGACTCTACAAAAGCTATGACAATCTATTCGATCCTTGAATACACTTCGACACAAAATCCCTCAGGAACATTTAGCTCCAACTCTACTGACTTAAAATATTATGTTCAATATATGAGATGTCTTCCCTCTTATCTTGCTTGCCCGCAACCATGCATGTAACACGAACCTTTCTAAGTGTTGACAACTTGTATCAAATATAACGTTTTCTCTTCAATTAATATCTATAGAAGCATGCATGTAGTACCCAAGATAAAGTTATTATGCAATGGGAGTATCATTATATTGATAATTAATTTCCTACCACAAAGCTCCATTAATTATATTGTACCGAACGAGCCATTATTACAATTTTAGTTGTCTCTTACTCGGATTACCTGCCATGAATTCAACTTTGCATTTCTCAAGATAATCAATAACCTTAATTATTTTATTTATTGGATAAATTAATTTATCTAATGATTCTTAATTGTCTACCATTAACTAAGTTTATCATAAATTTGCACCATCGCTCCCCATTACATTAAGTTGGAATGTACCTCAATCAAGGCCTAACACTTACATATGAAGATGCTTGGAGAGTGACACAACTGAACCACAGTAAATAGCAAGGATAATTTGAACAAGTCATATCCACACACCATATTAATTCCAGGGCTCCAAGAGAGTATATATTTATAACAAGATTTAATCAAAAATCAACTAATAAAGTGGTCACCTAAAATAACAACTTGATTGAATCCATAGAATTTTCATCAACACTTTCAGGAATTTCAAGAGAAGAAATCTCACCCACTTTCATTACCTCAACCAAGTTGTTAAATTTCCTCCAACCCTAGGATGACAACAAGGAAAGAACATGACTTTGAATTTCTCAACAAATTAGTTGTTAACCTCCTCATTTTCTACCAATCAATGACATCAAGGTAAAACACATGATTTGAGGGGAACTCATCCACTAATTCAAGAAATTTTAGGGTTTAGAACTCAAAGAATTTCAGAAATTTCACAAGACAAGGAGAGGAACAAATACCAATTGATCCCCCTCACCTTCTCTATTGATCGTCGCCCGCTGCGCCGCTCCGTCGCCGCCCGCCGCGCCGCCCCTGTCGCCGCCGCGTCGCCTGGCCGCGCGACCAGGGCGCGCGGCCCTCTCTGGTTGCGCGCGCACGGCTGGGCGCGGGGCTGCCGCGCCCAGCCCTAGGGGGTGAGAGGAGGGTGGGGGAGAGAAGAATTTGAGAGAGAGAGAGAGAGATTGAGGGGAAGAGTTGAGGAGAAAAATTTCTTCTCTTGAGAGCCTCTGCCGATTCTCACAGGGAAGAGAAAGGGAATAAAAGGAAATTTCCCTTTTTTTTTCTTTTTTTTGGGAAAGGAAGAGAGAGAGAGAGAGAGTTAATTATAGTATGATACATTCCATAAATCTTGAGTGATTGCTACCTCACCCTTTTCCAATTTCAATAAAATCTCCACCCTCCACTTCACTCTCCAAATTTCAAGTTCTCATCTCCACCATTCAATAAAAAAAAATTACACTTTAATTTTCACTTATTTGATTTGTATCTTTTCATGAAATACCATTCTACACATAAACATATATAATACATTCTTGTATACATCACCATTATTATTATCACTATTATATATAAATATTTTTTTTTACATGCATATTTATTTAAATTCTTCCAATTAATCCATTTGAAATTTCCTTAATAAATTTCCAAATTTTATTATCACATAAGTATAACCAAATTAAATATTTTGATGTTCTTTATAATCTCAATAATCCAAGAATATAGTGTTAAATCAGGGTTTAAAAATTTGGGGTGTTACATTCTACCCCCCTTACAAAAGTTTCGTCCTCGAAACTTGTTACCTGAAGTGGGTAAGCCTAAAACTTTGCATTTCTCCTGCATATCACAAAATCTTTCTTTGATGCAATATTTTCTCAATCATTCTCCTCAAGATTCATTATTTCTTGATCAATTCTATACTATGTCCTTACGATCCAAATTAATCTTGACCCACTTGATATTTTTATCATTCCTTACTCCAGTGTCCCATACCACTGGCAGCTCATACTGAGGGCCCACACCCTCAGCCGAACACATTCAAATTATGGCATGTGGGTACCATAATCTGAACATAAGGTAATGACCAAATATCCCGTGCTTCAGGATTAGTCGTACACGTAAGAACTCCTACCCCCCCTTAAACCAATCATATCAAACAATATTTTCACATACATATAAAGCATAACCATGCATATAAATCATAAAAATCAGCCCTATCAATCCAATCTTCTATCTACTATTCATTCTAAGTTTATTCTCATTCTATATCCTGTGCTCTGATACCAACTATAACGGTCCCAGATTTTAATAATCTTAATTGACACAAATGTCTATATTGATCAACAGATCATCAAATTAATCTCCAATATTCTTGAAAATTTGGCAGCATCTCCTTTGTAAATACTGATATGTTCCAAATATACATTTCATGCCACGATAATTTCGGCCTACACCAGCCTACTTATCTTAAATCCAAACATATAAGTCAATGTCAATAATCGTCCATGCAGTCATAATAATATTTTGGCTCACAACGGCCAGTATTCTCTAAATAACAATATCAGCTTGACATCGCCTACTTATATGGAGACAAGGAAACATATGCCCGAGAATACCCCTCTCGGCATGCAGAACATAACTCAGAATTTCCATAACTCCAACTTAGTTATAGTCATTACAAACTACCTTACCCTTACATCAATATCTCTAACAAGAAAAATACATGCTACATGTACATGTCAACTAAAGTTACGGTTATGTACAACAACTCTTGCAAAGTAATAACACATCACTATAACTGTAATAAGTTACTGTTAATGAAACTTCTTCACAAACCGCCCGAAGCCTAAATTCGCCTCCATCTCACCGCAACCTGAAAACATGAAACTGGGAGGGAGTGAGCTCAACAGCTCAGTGAGGAGAGAAAAAGAAGATTAGGAATGATATATTTGTCGAAATAGAAGGGGACATGCTTTTCTTCAATATCAAACGAGCGTGGAAAGAAAAAGAAACAATGATATCACAGTAAATAGTCCACTCAAACAATCTCTATGCTCTGCAAAAGACCCGACTCTTTTGGCTAATGATTCTATAACTCCAATCTTTGAACTGTGTTCTACAGAGTTTATGATATATCCAATATTTTTCTTTTAGTGCTTTAGCTTATTTCTAAATTCTTTTCAGGTATATGTACCTCATGTACCAGTCACAATGATGCTCTAATCACAATGAGTTACTTTCAATATTACATGTAACATAAACATGCTTATGTGTATCGTATCACACTTCAAGTGCTATATGAATAAACTCGTAAACATACGCACTTCATATAATATTTTTATTATCTCCCATAACAAGGCAGTCCCACATCAGGGACAAGCATATATCACTATGCATTCGAATAAGCGCATCCTTACATCATAATATACGGCCCATCTCGTACTCCGTCTTCACCCATTCAGATTCTATATAACACACAAACATCCATAATGTGTATATGTGTGTGTGTGTGTATATATATATATATATATATATATATATATATATTATATATATATTATATATATATATATATATATATATATATATATCGCATATCGCATCACCCTTCAAGTAGATGCATGAATTAAACTGTACACTTTCACCAATATATAATATTTCATTTCAATTGGCTAGATCTATATTCTGATGTTTTCATTATCATACGCGATAACACATTCAATAAACCCTTAGTGTCACACACACATATATGTATCACACATAGCCATTCATTCTCAATCATTTGTAAAAATTACAAATATATGTGTATAGCACCGTCTTTGCACTCCGCCCGTGACATACGGGTCCCTTCCTTCGGATATATGTGTATATAGCACTGTCTTCGCACTCCGCCCGTGCCATACGGGTCCCTTCCTCCGGATGTGTATATATAGCACCGTCTTCGCACTCCGCCCGTGCCATACGGGTCCCTTCCTCCGGATATATGTATATAGCACCGTCTTCTTACTCCGCCCGTGCCATACGGGTCCCTTCCTCCAGAACACAACATATGTATGTATATATGCACACATGGGTAATAACCCATTTGTCACAATATGATAAGTCAACCAATTACTGTAGATTACTACTCGGCTCATAATTTTTCCCTTCAAGGAAAGTTTATGGTTCTCAATATGAGAGTATATATGTACAAGTATAGTTCAACTTTGTAGTAATCTACTCGACTTATTTACGTGGTTCGAGTTTCATTCACATTATCAATACTCAAACTTCTTAATCATATGACGTATATATATATTTACATAACCTGAATATTACAGATGATCACATTCATAACAAATTTCGGTGTACATACGTATCCAACGTCAGACCCTCAACACTTATATAAATCCTCTAATCACACATAACAATTCTAACCTCCCAGCCACTCATTATTTAATCACATGATTTAGTCTTATAATTAGTCATGTTTCTTCTTTCAAGACAGATTCTGAGAGTTCTTATCGTCTCAATTAATTATGGACTCGCCAATTTGAGTTATATACAATTTTATTCAATTGTCTTGCTGCTCATATTTATCATGAAGTCCGCTTTGTTTGAATAGTGTCGATGCCTTAATCACAAGCCCAGAGAATATGTTATAATTATTACTATTGGTATTCACAAATCTGGTCTGGCATCACGTAGCTTCCAATTGAGTTTTGAGATATATATATACGTGTCTTATTTCACAATTTTGAGAACGCAATAAAATTCGTAAATAACCATCACACGCACACGCGCGCGCACAAAAGTATAAGTAATTTAAATTAAATATATGGTTCACAGATCTAACTGAAAGTCTCTGCCATCCCAACTCTATCTAATTCATTATGTTTATTCAACTCCCAGTAATAGCAAGGGATCACCTAACTATCATAACACAAACAAGGATTAAAAATTTGGTAACCATAGATTTTCAATCTGTAGCGTCCTAATAAACATCAAGCTGTGACTTTGATGAGTATGCATAAGTTCTTAATTTCTCGCGTTCTAATGACTGTACCAGGATTCGCAAGTTTTGACGGATGTATATGTATCCATGATTTCTTTCTAACATGATGCCAAGTCTCTACTGTAACCACACGTGGACAATTTATTCAGCTCCCTTATTTTAATTTATTTCCAGAAGACTAAAAGGAGGATATTCAAAAATTTATGAAGAAGTTCGGTCAACAAAACTTTTCTCATCTACATGATTAATTACAATGACTTAACTCTTATCCTTAAATTTTCTATTATGGCTTTTAACTATGAGCCCCAATTTCTCAAGGAACAATTTTCACAACTTGAATTTTCTACAAAGAAAACTATTATGGAATCAGAATTTTTACACATTGCCTATGACACAATCTTGTCCAAGACTTCATTTGATCCTACGTGGTTACATAATATTAGCTATTCTTGAAACTATATCTTGTGTCGCCACAACATAAAAGTTAGAATTTCTCTCTTTTCAGGTATAAATATCCTTGCCATATTGCCAAACTTTCCTCGATACTACAACATCAATGAGAGGAGTGACATAATATTGCCTGAAAGAAAAGTTTTCAATTCAAAATTTTGTAGCAATACATTAACAAGAAAATATTTTTGGCACTCCTTGATCACACTGAGACTACGATCTGCACTTCAAACTTTTAACTCTCAACTCAACTCCAACCTCAGACTCTACAAAAGCTATGACAATCTATTCGATCCTTGAATACACTTCGACACAAAATCCCTCAGGAACATTTAGCTCCAACTCTACTGACTTAAAATATTATGTTCAATATATGAGATGTCTTCCCTCTTATCTTGCTTGCCCGCAACCATGCATGTAACACGAACCTTTCTAAGTGTTGACAACTTGTATCAAATATAACGTTTTCTCTTCAATTAATATCTATAGAAGCATGCATGTAGTACCCAAGATAAAGTTATGATGCAATGGGAGTATCATTATATTGATAATTAATTTCCTACCACAAAGCTCCATTAATTATATTGTACCGAACGAGCCATTATTACAATTTTAGTTGTCTCTTACTCGGATTAACTGCCATGAATTCAACTTTGCATTTCTCAAGATAATCAATAACCTTAATTATTTTATTTATTGGATAAATTAATTTAGCTAATGATTCTTAATTGTCTACCATTAACTAAGTTTATCATAAAATCTGCACCATCGCTCCCCATTACATTAAGTTGGAATGTACCTCAATCAAGGCCTAACACTTACATATGAAGATGCTTGGAGAGTGACACAACTGAACCACAGTAAATAGCAAGGATAATTTGAACAAGTCATATCTGTTGGCCCAAGAGGTTACACTCTCCAATTGTTTTGTGTTTTGATGATGACAAACCAAATATGAGCTATTTGGTACTAATAAGTTTGTTAAGATGAGTTTCAGGTTTGTACCAATTTGGAGGCCATTGCTTGCTTTTGCAACAACTTCTAGGTTCATAAAGCTATGAAGGCATATTACACATCAAGGAAGGATCATAGAAGAGAAGGCACTAGCAAGGCATTGGATGGCTCAAAGACTTGAAGATAGCACAAGAAGTCTTCATGTAATTTATTTTTTTTTCAGTTTATAGTATGTTAAAGAATAGTGGATAGGTTTGAAGCTCTATCACACACGCTTTTGCGCACATGCTCATTCCAAAATAATTTCTTATAAATTATACAAAAATATTTTGCCTACAAATTTTTGCCTACAGATACATCTTTGTATTTTATACTATTCCCTGTTCAAAAGTATTTTTGTTAAAATCAAAATCCTCTTTGTTTTCTTTTCTAAAATTAATTTTTGACCTGATCTGGTCGACCGCGACAGTCGACCGAGTCTGTGTCAGTCTGGTCCGGTCGACCGGACCAGTCGACCGCAGTTCTGGCAGATGCACGTATCAGTGTGCATGTCTGCCAGTCGACCGGGGCCGTCGACCGGGATATTATTTTTGCTCACAGGTTTTCTCAGTCGACCGGGTCGGTCGACCGCTAGCCTATAACGGTCAAATTTTGATCTACCGGTCGACCGGCCCAGTCGACCGATGTGTCCGTTGAACAGTAACGGGCAGATTTTTAGTGAGCTGTTTATTTTTGTCTTTTGTGTTTAAAAATTCGTTTAAGGATATATTTTGATCTAATTACCTCCTAAACATCAGTAATTATGTTTTATCCCTAAACCCTAGCCCTCTCCTATAAATAGGGGTGTTTGGGGAGAGATTGGTTACAACAATTATTGCTAGAAAATTCAAAAGTTTAAAGCTTTCAAAAGAGACTTGTTTCTTGGTTTTTGTGCTGAAATTCTCACTGATTTTCTGAAGGGTTTTTCAAATACTCTCTGATTTAATTTTCTTTCTTCACTTACAACAAGAGCTTCATTCCTACTCAATATTCTCTAAGGACCTTTGTAAGGGAAGAGATATTTGAAAGAGAGAGTTTGTGGTCTTTTGACTACCAAGAAAATTACTTGTTCTTGAGATTGTAGGAGTTGGGTACTCCATTGTATTTGAGATCTTTGTGATAGTGGAAGTGGTCGGAATCCTTCTGGGGAAGGCGGGGAGTAGAGCTGGGTGCTCGAACCTCGATAACATATCCTTGTGTTTGTGATTGGTTTACATTCTTGCAATTCTTACTCTACTTTGCTTGCACTTATTACTTGCTCATCATATTCATTGTCATACTTACTTGCTTGCATTCATCTTGTGATTCTTGATTGTGATTGTTGTAGCTTTAAATTTTTATTTGCCCTTTGATTAGCATTGTCACCAATTCACCCCCCCCTCTAGGTGACTTTTCAATTGGTATCAGAGCTTGGACTCTAGGTTTGGCTTAACATCCATAGAGAGATCCTTAAAATATTGCTAATCAACATTTTCATTCATCCATTCATACACTAGTAAACATGGCCGACAACATTAAATCCCCACCTAAATTTGATGGACTCAATTTCCCAATTTGGAAGGTTAGGATGACTATATTTTTGCAATCTTTGGGTAGCTTAGTAGCCAAGTCCTTGACCAAACCCTATGAAGCACCCGATGGTGATGAGAGCACTTGGACCGACCTTGACTTTAAACTTTATGAGGCTAACTCCAAGGCCCAAAACTCCCTATTAACCGCCTTGAATGAGGATGACCTTACACGGGTATTCATTGCCAATCCGCCTATGAGATTTGGCAACACTTATTGGTCACACACGAGGGGACTTCACAAGTCAAGAGAGCTAAGATAGATCTCTTGAGGTCCCAATATGAGTCATTTAAAATGCTTGATGATGAGTCTATTGATAGTATGGCTACAAGGTTTACTAAAATCACTAATGGTCTTTCTTCCTTAGGTGATGACATCTCCAATGATCAAAGGTGCGGAAAGTTATTCGGGCTCTTCCTTCATCATGGGAGATCAAGGCCACCACCTTGAAGGAGTTGAACGACAAGGACGAGATGGACCTCATTAGTCTCATTGGGAACCTAAAGACCCATGAGATGGAGAAGAAGGCAAGAGAAGAGGCCACTACTTCAAAGAAGAAATCCATAGCCTTCAAGACTTCATCCACCAATGATGACGATGAAGAAGACGATGAAGAAGATGAGGAGCTAACTCTACTTGTGCGAAATGTCAAGAGGATGTACCGGAAGAACAAGCTCAACTTCCGGAGAAAATTCGAAGGCAAAGAGGAGCGGAGGATCATATGCTACAATTGCCGCAAACCCGGACATATCATGGCGGATTGTCCGGAGTTCAAGAAGAAAATGACTTCCTCCTTCAAGTCAAAGAAGCCGGAGGAAAAGAAAGCTTACAAAGCTACGTGGGATTCGGAAAGCGAGTCCGAAGAGGAGGTGGATCAAGCTAATATGTGTTTCATGGCAAACACACCCAAGGTAACCCCTCAATCCCTTGATGATGAAGATGATGATGTAAGTAAGGAAGTTCTAGTGCATGCTTTTGTAGAACTTTCTGAAACTTATGATAATAAGAAACTTGAATGCATAAAATTACAAAAAGAAGTTGCTTTTCTTAAGAATCAACTTTCCATTGTTTCTAAAGAAAAAGATGATATTTCTTCTAATTTTATTTTCATGCAAAAAGAATTTTGTGCCTACAAGAGTACTTGTAAGGCAAAATCTCCTATTATTGATGAAAAGAAATTTCTTCTTTTAAATCCAAAATGAATGATTTCGAAAAAGTTTTAAATGATTGTGCTTTCAATACTAAGAAACTTGAGAACATGTTTTCTAAAAAGCACACTTCACATGCTAAAATTTCACAAGATAAAAATTCTCATACTAACACCTCTCATGCTCATGCTCACAATGCTCATGCTCACAAATCACACACCCATTATGCTTTTAAATATGGTAGAGTATATAGATGCACATATTGTGGTAAAAATGGACATTTAGCTAAGTTTTGCTATGATCAACTAAATAGAACAAATAATCTTGTTTGGGTTCATGACACTAACCCTAGAGGACCCAAGAAAATGTGGGTACCAAAATCAAGTCTTAAATTGTTTGATGTAGGTACACACCAAAGCTCTAAGACGTAGGGAGCGGTGGTACCTTGATAGTGGTTGTTCAAGACACATGACATGGGACATCAACAACTTCACAACCCTATCAAGGTACTTGGAAGGTGGCACCGTCACCTTCGGGGATGACTCCAAAGGAACTATCATCGGTATAGGTAACATTCAAATTGGTGCATCTCCCATTATTGAGAATGTTGTTTTAGTAGATGGTCTAAAACATAATTTGCTTAGCATTAGTCAACTTTGTGACCGTGGACTTAAAGTTGTTTTTGATGATACTTCTTGCAAGATTTTTGATGTTAAATCCGATGTTTGTATTCTCACCGGTTTTCGTGATAATAATGTTTATATTATTGACATGCTTAATTTAGATTGTTCTACTAAATGCTTGAATGCTTTTGATGAAAATTCTTAGCTTTGGCATAGAAGACTAGGACATGCATCTTTTGACCATATTTCTAGGATTAATTCAAAGGAATTGGTGAAGGGTATACCTTGCTTGAATTTTGAGAAAGACCGCATTTGTGGTGCGTGCCAACTTGGGAAACAAACCAAGTCTTCCTTTAAACCAATCAAGGATATCATGTCAACTAGGCCTTTAGAATTAATTCATATGGATCTTTTTGGACCAACTAAAACTAAGAGTTTAAATGGAAGTAGATTTTCATTTGTTTTGGTTGATGATTTTTCCCGTTTTACTTGGGTTTCTTTTTGCAAAATAAAGATCAAACTTTTTCTCATTTTAAAATTTTTCGAAAAAGAGTTGAAAAAGAAAAGGGTTTTCCGATTTTAAGAATAAGGAGTGATAGAGGTGGTGAGTTTATTAACCAACTCTTCATGACTTATTGTGATGAAAAAGGAATTAAGCATGAAATGTCTTGTCCTACAACTCCACAACAAAATGGAGTTGTAGAAAGGAAAAATAGAACACTTCAAGAAATGGCTAGGACAATGATAAGTGAGTATGACCTCCCTCAATATCTATGGGCCGAGGCCGTAAACACCGCATGCTATATATCGAATCGTATTTATTTATGCAAAAAATCTTCTAAAACATCTTTTGAAATGTATCATTCTAGAAAACCAAATGTTGCATATTTCAAAGTTTTTGGATGCAAGTGTTTTGTTTTAAATACTAAGGATAATTTGGGTAAATTTGATGCTAAGGCTTATGAAGCTATCTTTGTTGGATATTCTTCTACTAACAAAGCATATAGAGTTTTCAATAGATCTACACTTACCATAGAAGAATCCATGCATGTTAAATTTGAAGAATCTAATGTGGTTGTTGAGAATGTTGTAGAGATTGAACCATTAGGTGAAGACATGGAGAGACTATCCTTGAAGGACTCACCCGCTCAAGAAGAAAAGCTAGACCCTATTGGTGAAGTTCAAGAGGATAAGGAGGAAAGCACTCAACCGCTTCCTAAAGCTTGGAGATACGCTACAAATCATCCTAAGGAGCTCATCTTGGGTGATGCATCTAAAGGAGTCACAACGCGCTCCAAACTCCATGACCTATGTGGTAACTTTGCTTTCATTTCTCATTTTGAACCCAAAGGCATTCTCGAAGCCGAGACGGACCCATATTGGTTGCTTGCCATGCAAGAGGAACTCAATCAATTTGAGCACCTTGTTCCTAAGCCCCACGATAGACCAATAATTAGTACTAAGTGGATCTTTAGAAACAAGATGGATGAGTCCGGAAATGTCATTAGGAATAAAGCTAGGTTAGTGGCCCAAGGTTACACTCAAGTTGAGGGAATTGACTTTGAGGAGACCTTTGCACCCGTAGCACGGCTTGAAGCCATACGGATGACACTAGCTTTTGCATGTTTTAAAAATTTTAAACTTTTTCAAATGGATGTGAAAAGTGCATTTTTGAATGGTTTTATAAATGAAGAAGTTTATGTTTCTCAACCTCCCGGTTTTATTGATCATGTTCATCCCGATTTTGTTTTTAAACTTGATAAAGCTTTGTATGGATTGAAACAAGCTCCAAGAGCTTGGTATGAAAGGCTTTCTAGTTTTCTCATTTCAAATGATTTTATTAAAGGCAAAGTAGACACAACTCTTTTCACTAAGCATGTTAATAATGATATTTTAATTGTGCAAATTTATGTTGATGATATAATTTTTGGATCTACTAATGAGCTTTTATGCAAGGATTTTGAGAAGGTAATGCAACTAGAATTTGAAATGTCTTCCATGGGTGAGCTAAATTTTTTCCTTAGACTCCAAATCAAGCAATTGCAAGACGGAACCTTCATTAACCAAGCCAAGTACGCAAAGGAGCTAGTAAAGAAGTTTGGGCTTGAAGGATCAAAGACTTGCAACACTCCAATGGCAACTACAACCAAGCTTGATAAGGACGAACAAGGTAAAAATGTTGATATTAAATTATATAGAAGCATGATAGGAAGTCTTTTATATTTGACGGCAAGTAGGCCGGATATCATGTTTAGTGTGTGTCTTTGTGCTAGATTTCAATCGTGTCCTAAAGAGTCTCATCTTATTGCGGTAAAACGCATTATTCGTTATATTAAGGGCACTATTGGAATGGGTCTTTGGTATCCGAAAACTATAGATTTTTCAATGACTAGTTATTCGGATGCCGACTATGCGGGTTGTAGAGTAGATAGAAAGAGTACTAGTGGGACATGTCAATTTCTTGGTAATTGTCTTGTTTCATGGTCCTCTAGGAAACAAAATTCCGTAGCTCTCTCAACCGCCGAGGCGGAGTATGTTGCCGCGGGGGCTTGTTGTGCACAAGTCATTTGGATGAAACATACTCTCCTTGATTTTGATTTGCACTTTGATCATATAAAAATATTTGTGATAATACTAGTACTATACACATGACCAAAAATGCAAATCAACATAGTAAGACCAAGCACATTGAGATTAGATATCACTTTCTTAGAGATCATTTTGAGAAAGGTGATATAGATATTGATTATGTTTCCACGGATTTACAACTAGCCGATATTTTCACTAAACCTCTTGATTTGCTAGATTTTCGTTTATTTGTGGAGAACTTAATGTTTGTATTATTGAATAGACATGTTTCTCATAACCCTTTTTGATGTATGACAAAAAGGGGGAGAATAAGTTTACATAGACAAAAATAAGTTCATTTGGTCTTGGTTCCATATGAATTTATATGTTTTGGTTTTATGAATTCTTGTGTTTTAGTTGTTTTAGTTTAAATCAATTTATTTTTGGTATTTTGGTATCAAGAGCAATTTTTGTGTTTTATATATTTGTTTTAATTGGTTTCAATAATTGGTGCATCATTTCAATTATTGGTATCTAGAGCATATTCTTGTGTTTTATGTACAGCATAATTTGAGGGGAGTTTTCTCCTCCCTATATTTTTTGTTAATAGCCTATTTGTTTTGTCATCATCAAAAAGGGGGAGATTGTTGGCCCAAGAGGTTACACTCTCAATTGTTTTTGTGTTTTGATGATGACAAACCAAATATGAGCTATTTGGTACTAATAAGTTTGTTAAGATGAGTTTCAGGTTTGTACCAATTTTGGAGGCCATTGCTTGCTTTTGCAACAACTTCTAGGTTCATAAAGCTATGAAGGCATATTACACATCAAGGAAGGATCATAGAAGAGAAGGCACTAGCAAGCTCAAAGACTTGAAGATAGCACAAGAAGTCTTCATGTAATTTGTTTTTTTTTCAGTTTATAGTATGTTAAAGAATAGTGGATAGGTTTGAAGCTCTATCACACACGCTTTTGCGCACATGCTCATTCCAAAATAATTTCTTATAAATTATACAAAAATATTTTGCCTACAAATTTTTGCCTACAGATACATCTTTGTATTTTATACTATTCCCTGTTCAAAAGTATTTTTGTTAAAATCAAAATTCTCTTTGTTTTCTTTTCTAAAATTAATTTTTGACCTGATCCGGTCGACCGCGACAGTCGACCGAGTCTGTGTCAGTCTGGTCCGGTCGACCGGACCAGTCGACCGCAGTTCTGGCAGATGCACGTATCAGTGTGCATGTCTGCCAGTCGACCGGGGCGGTCGACCGGGATATTGTTTTTGCTCACAGGTTTTCTCAGTCGACCGGGTCGGTCGACCGCTAGCCTATAACGGTCAAATTTTTGATCTACCGGTCGACCGGCCCAGTCGACCGATGTGTCCGTTGAACAGTAACGGGCAGATTTTTAGTGAGCTGTTTATTTTTGTCTTTTGTGTTTAAAAATTCGTTTAAGGATATATTTTGATCTAATTACCTCCTAAACATCAGTAATTATGTTTTATCCCTAAACCCTAACCCTCTCCTATAAATAGGGGTGTTTGGGGAGAGATTGGTTACAACAATTATTGCTAGAAAATTCAAAAGTTTAAGGCTTTCAAAAGAGACTTGTTTCTTGGTTTTTGTGCTGAAATTCTCACTGATTTTCTGAAGGGTTTTTCAAATACTCTCTGATTTAATTTTCTTTCTTCACTTACAACAAGAGCTTCATTCCTACTCAATATTCTCTAAGGACCTTTGTAAGGGAAGAGATATTTGAAAGAGAGAGTTTGTGGTCTTTTGACTACCAAGGAAATTACTTGTCTTGAGATTGTAGGAGTTGGGTACTCCATTGTATTTGAGATCTTTGTGATAGTGGAAGTGGTCGGAATCCTTCTGGGGAAGGCGGGGAGTAGAGCTGAGTGCTCGAACCTCGATAACATATCCTTGTGTTTGCGATTGGTTTACATTCTTGCAATTCTTACTCTACTTTGCTTGCACTTATTACTTGCTCATCATATTCATTGTCATACTTACTTGCTTGCATTCATCTTGTGATCTTGATTGTGATTGTTGTAGCTTTAAATTTTTATTTGCCCTTTGATTAGCATTGTCACCTATTCACCCCCCCTCTAGGTGACTTTTCAATATCCACACACCATATTAATTCCAGGGCTCCAGAGAGTATATATTTTATAACAAGATTTAATAAAAATCAACTAATAAAGTGGTCACCTAAAATAACAACTTGATTGAATCCATAGAATTTTCATCAACACTTTCAGGAATTTCGAGAGAAGAAATCTCACCCACTTTCATTACCTCAACCAAGTTGTTAAATTTCCTCCAACCCTAGGATGACAACAAGGAAAGAACATGACTTTGAATTTCTCAACAAATTAGTTGTTAACCTCCTCATTTTCTACCAATCAATGACATCAAGGTAAAACACATGATTTGAGGGAACTCATCCACTAATTCAAGAAATTTCAGGGTTTAGAACTCAAAGAATTTCAGAAATTTCACAAGACAAGGAGAGGAACAAATACCAATTGATCCCCCTCACCTTCTCTATTGATCGTCGCCCGCTGCGCCTCTCCGTCGCCGCCCGCCGCGCCGCCCCTGTCGCCGCCGCGTCGCCTGGTCGCGCGACCAGGGCGCGCGGCCCTATCTGGTTGCGCGCGCACGGCTGGGCGCGGGGCTGCCGCGCCCAGCCCTAGGGGGGTGAGAGGAAGGGTGGGGGAGAGAAGAATTTGAGAGAGAGAGAGAGAGATTGAGGGAAGAGTTGAGGAGAAAAATTTCTTCTCTTGAGAGCCTCTGCCGATTCTCACAGGGAAGGGAAAGGGGAATAAAAGGAAATTTCCCTTTTTTTTTCTCTTTTTTTTGGAAAGGAAGAGAGAGAGAGAGAGAGAGAGAGTTAATTATAGTATGATACATTCCATAAATCTTGAGTGATTGCCACCTCACCCTTTTCCAATTTCAATAAAATCTCCACCCTCCACTTCACTCTCCAAATTCCAAGTTCTCATCTCCACCATTCAATAAAAAAAATAACACTTTAATTTTCACTTATTTGATTTGTATCTTTCCATGAAATACCATTCTACACATAAACATATACAATACATTCTTGTATACATCACCATTATTATTATCACCATTATATATAAATATATTTTTTTTTACATGCATATTTATTTAAATTCTTCCAATTAATCCATTTCAAATTTCCTTAATAAATTTTCAAATTTATTATCACATAAATATAACCAAATTAAATATTCTGATGTTCTTTATAATCTCAATAATCTAAGAATATAGTGTTAAATCAGGGTTTAAAAATTTGGGGTGTTACAACGTTGGTGCACACAGGTCTACCGCCCGGTCGACCGGTATCTGCTGTTGTCAGTGATTTTCTTCTTCATCTTCCTTGTCTTCGTCGACTACCTCTCTCTCTCTTCTTCCTACAATTGGAAGAGACCCTCTATATTGTACCATTCAGTTTACAAGTCTCTCTTTACAGTTGTTTTCTTGTGTTCTGGCTGCTTATGCTCCAAACCCATTCAACTGCGACAAAAATACGTAGGATTCTTCTCACTGTATAGGTATCTATATAAGCATAGAACTTTTCTGTAAAATCCAGCACAAAGTCTCCCTCTGTTTTATGTATCTACAGGCTTTTGCAGCTGCAACTTATGCAAGTGAGCCAACATAAAAGTTTATCCTACATGAAAAAGTAGAACATGTAGCTTATATCTCTCTTTGTTTGCATACTAAAGAGTAAAGAGCGTACTGCTCTTAGGTTGCATCTGGGGAAGCAATCACAATTCAGCCATCAACATGTGCATTAAAACTCAGCTCAGTATTAAACTACCACTAATATATTCTCAGATTTGAGCATTGCCCAAAGCCAAAAAGATGCAAACTTAGCATCAAACTCACTCCTAATTGGATGACCTGTGCCAATTGCAACAAGTTTGGCAGGCAAGCAACAGCTCAGTTAGCCTTTTCTTCTGTAAGGTCAATTCTGCAATTTGCATAAATTTGAATGAAACACTCTCAACAATGCAAAAATTGAAAGAAAAACATATGTAAATTGTGAGAAGTTTCAGGCTCGAGTGTAGCAGTTGATTCCAACAACTGTTAGATTCCGAAACAATATCAAAAACTGGAAAAGGAACCGACTATTTTTGTTTTAACTTTTATTTTGTTCTAACATGATGGGCGTAACTCTCCAGTCTACACATACTCATCACTAATTATTACATTATTAAATTAAAACCCAACAGCAGCCTCAGCAGACAGTGTGAGAAATATTAAAATTTGATAAATGCAAAAAAAAAAAAAAAAAAAATGCAATCTCTTTGTACATCGCACTGAGCAGTCAGAATTGACTGGCCACAGCCCAAGATTCTCAAATAGGAATCTGAACCAGAGGAGGAATGTCGAGGAGATCCCCCTTTTTTTACCCCCAACAAATCCATGGCCCAACCAATGAGATGGGGGGGATGGCTGACGGCTGTGGGTGCGTGTACGGACCAGCGGAATCCAGAGCTGATTCCATCACCCAAGACTTCCGGACCGGACTCCACCCACCCCCACACCCACACACCCAAAACTCAAATTAAACCCCAACACCTCACGTCCGCGCCCTATAAAAACCCCCGACTCGAGCTGTGACCTAGCGTCCCTCATCCCTTCAAGGCTGCAGCAGGGGAGGAAGAGAGAATGGGGGGTTGGGCCATCGCCGTGCACGGTGGCGCCGGAGTGGACCCCAATCTGCCCGAGGAGCGGCAGGAGGCGGCGAAGGGGCTGCTGGCCCGGTGCCTCGGCGTCGGCGTCGAGGCCATCAAGAGGGGTCTCGCGGCCGTCGACGTGGTGGAGCTCGTGGTCAGGGAACTTGAGAGCGACCCGCTGTTCAACTCGGGACGCGGGTCCGCCCTCACGAGGGACGGGACGGCGGAGATGGAGGCCAGCATAATGGACGGCCGGGGGCGGCGGTGCGGCGCCGTGTCGGGGTTGAGGAGCGTCAAGAACCCGGTGTCGCTGGCGAGGCTCGTCATGGACAAGTCACCACACTCGTACCTCGGATTCGATGGGGCCGAAGCCTTCGCGAGGGAGCAGGTATCAAATTGATGATCTTAACTCTTCGTTATTTTTTTCCGACTTTGAGATATTGATTGCATGCAGGCAAATATTTGTGTTCAATCTCTAGTAATCTGATATTTGTAATCAATTTAATATTATTTTGATTTAACTTTTAAGCTCTTTTTTCGTTCAAAAGAGGGAAATAAAACATTTTTATGTTAAAAATCCAAGGGTTTTTTTTTTTTCGGTTAGGTTTCAATTTTACCAACAAAAGAAGAAGAGATTCACGTGATCCTCCTTAATCGGCTGTATTCGACTTCTTCCTTTTGATAGGATTAACGTCAGTTTAACGAAGGACAGTAATTATGGGGATTGTGATTGCACGAGCGTCCGCATAGTTATTGTGTATACATAGTCAGCGATCAACCGTCCATTTTTTCAGTGGGGACACATCTCACCCTTAGTTTGATGACGGCCGGGGTTTTTTAATCTTTTTTAGTTGTTTGTATTGTTAGGAATCTCCACGATCTGGGGGCACGTGGGCGGCGAAAGCCAAGACGAAGGAGCCGTTTAGTTTTGAGAGGAATTGATGAGAAGCTGAAAAGTCTTCGTCTTTTTTTTTTGCAAAGAAAAACTTAAATTTTTTTTTTTTTTCCTTTGCCCCTTCTTGCTGTTTTCTTTTTTATTTTTTCCCCAACAAAGCCAGCCCTAGCACATTTTTTTTTTTTAATACACAATCTTTTTATTACTGAATCAGACCTTTTTGTACTCTTTTTGGTTGATTTTTTTTAAAAATCTGTCAGAGTATTTGGGGCCCATAACACGGACGAGTGTCACCCCGATTAATCTCAGGGGTCTCGTAATCTCTGTCCTAAGAGTTTGTACTATGGAACAGGGTAAATCACGAACCTAAAATTGAAGGCGAATATGTCCACCAAAAATCTTGAACCCAAACCGCTTAAAGAGCAAACTCAATGACTTATCGTCGGGCACCGTGGTTGATTTAGTTGTTCACTGAAGATGTCTTTTTTACTTTAGTTTTTTGATAAATAGTCTTGATGTGATCAGCAACATTTTGTATTGTAGTTTCTAAAGAGCATTTTTTTTAATAAGAATTGACCGGTAATTGAGTGAAGAAGAAACTACAAACTGAAAAATTATGTGCTTATTTGAAGACACTTAATAGAAAGAAAAAAGAAAAAAATTATATATTTTTTATTTTCTAATATCAGTTCAACACCACAAGATTGATTTGATGGACCCAACCTGATTATAAAAACTTAAAGCTCTGACACAAGTTGAGAAAAGCAGGCCATACAAATGAGCTCTAGTGACCATCCTTCTTTTTGAAGCAGCAGCCAATTGAAGTGGCACTGCCCATGCCTTGTCATATGTAGCTGTAAAATTGTGTACGAGGCCATGAAATTTTTCGTCCATTTCTCTGTTCTCTCACCTCCCTCTTCTGTCTCTCTTCTCTTCGCTGCACTGAAAAGTCGTCAATTGCACACCACAGGAGATCAGCCATGCTCAGAACATCGTTGTCTCAAAATGAAATTGAACCTAAATTATTGATTCCCTTGGGCCCTGTTTGATGCTTCCTGGCTGTTTTGTTTTCTTCCTACACTGTCTGTTTGGTTATCGTAACTGGCCGTAATTCGTAGTTGTAATGGTAAAGTTTTTTACAATTGTAAATAAGTTACATGTAAGTAAATTTTACGGTGTTTGGTTGGTAATATAAAATTGTAAAGTGGGAAAGTGTATTGTACTTTACGGTGTTTGGTTGTCATATTGTATAAGTCGTAAGTGAAAAAGTTGACCACAAAATTAACTATTTGGTGATTTTAAAAGTTTTAATACTGCAAATAAATATTAAAAAAAGTTAAATATTAAAAATTTTGAATATTAATATAAAAAAATATTATAAATTGTATGATCACAAAATTAACTGTAACTGGGCTGCAAGTGAGTGGTAACTGGGTTGCAAGTGAGTATTAGTTGAGTTACGTAAGTCATTTACGAATTACGGAGTTTTACGCGAAACAAACGGCCCCTTTCTTCAAAATTCGTACAATGACCATATTATTTGTTAATGTTTTCTTTTCTACAGGGTGTTGAGATGGTGGACAATGACTACTTCATCACAGAGGAGAACGTAGGCATGTTGAAGCTAGCCAAAGAGGCTAACACCATCTTGGTACTACTCACTCTTGAGCAAACAATGATCATTTCTTTTTTTTTTTTTTTAATTTTTAAACAAAAATTCTAATTAGTATGATTTTTTTTCATATGTACAGTTCGACTACAGAATCCCACTTCCGGGGACCGACACATGCAGCGCGACCGCCGGACCGATGATCACCAGCATCGACAGTGCCCTCCAGATGAACGGCCTCCCGATCAGCATCTACGCGCCCGAGACTGTCGGGTGCGTCGTGGTCAACCGCAACGGGCACTGTGCGGCTGCCACGTCCACCGGCGGCCTGATGAACAAGATGGCGGGCCGCATTGGCGACTCACCGCTCATCGGCGCGGGGACGTACGCTTGTGACGTGTGCGCGGTGTCGTGCACGGGGGAGGGCGAGGCGATCATCCGGAGCACGCTGGCGCGGGACGTCGCGGCAGTGATGGAGTACAAGGGGCTCGGGCTGCAGGAGGCAGTGGAGTTTGTTGTGAAGGAGAGGTTGGATGAGGGGAAGGCTGGGCTGATTGCAGTGTCGAGAAATGGGGAGGTGGCCTGCGGGTTTAATTGCAATGGGATGTTTAGGGGGCTTGCGAGTGAGGACGGGCATATGGAGGTGGGTATATGGGAGTAGGGTTAGAGATGTGGATGGTGTGCATTGTGTGAACAGTGCATTGTCTTTCCATCTCCTTGTTGAATAAAGATGTTATGGAAATAGCTTAAAGATATGCTATCAAGGTTAACGTCATTCCAGTAGTCGTCTCACTGCTTCCTTCACTTTCTTTCCACCTGAATCAACGGATCTTACAGCAAGTAAGGCTAGCAATGGAGCTACATAATTCGATAACTACATTGGGTTCTTAGCTTGGAATCCATTACCAGGGCAATACAAATCTAGTGCATCAAGGCAACCAAATAATTGTGTTAGTTCTTCACAACAGTTTAAGAGCCTGGATTCAGACTAAAATCAATCTTAGGTTCATTAAATCCTTGGTGTTTTAACACTCTAGTCAGCTCACATCACATAGAATACCTCCTGACCTCATTTGTGAATCACAAGAACCCAGATAAAGTAAAAGATAACAAAACCAAGGGTTGATATTGTCGAGACAATTGTGCGTATCAAAACACGGCCGATGAAGGAATTATCAATTCTGATACCAAAACGTTATGGTTTAATCCCATACTTCTTGTAAAACTATTATAGACCCAGTGTGGACCTCTGCAAGAATAGATATGTAAACATGGAGTATCTATTTATATCTGATATTAGCTAAAGAGATTATTACACCAATCTGGAGGCATTTGATATACACAAGCTTTTGTCCTCTTTTCGTGAAAAGAGATTTGCAACAGTGACCAGAAGAAGTACACACCATATAGGTTGCAAGGTTCTTTCTCGCACGCATAAGATAAAGACGATTACTTGATAAGAATGCACCTGATTGGGGACCCCTCAGCCCCGCGTAGCCTCAACGGTAAGCAATGCAGATTGTACAGCCCGGGCTTGACATTTTCTAGTTTCAAGGCTTCCACAAGGATGATCTCCTGAATAAAACGAGGGAGCATGCATTGTTATACAAGTATGTTAGCCTCCAGTACTATAGATCATGCACAGAATTCATACACAATTTTGGAGATGATGAACAGTTATAAACTGTAGCCAACAATATTAAAAAGATACAAGTAGATAAGGGAGGGTATCAAGCCAGTGACAGTTTAGTTGGTGTTTAGCAGACATATGTGCTCTTTCCAGATGATATATTATGGTCGAATATGTTTCATAGGGTATATGCATAATATAAGAGTGTCGTAAAAGGTTAAAACTTGCATTTGGATTCCATTTTTATAGACTTCGTTAGGTTTCCCTACTGCAAATTTCACTTTTTCATCACAAAACCCTATATCATCAAATCTGAGGTTGAACTGAGCTAATATCTCATAATTTGAAACAGGTAATGGCTTATTTACAACAAATTGCTTTTAATAATAAGGATAAAGAAAACATTTGAAAATTCCGCCTTTCTACTGGCTTCATTGCCAATTTACCATGGTTAATTTAAAAGTTTCGAGCAACTCTGAAAGGAAAAGCAAATTTCCTTTATAGTGTTACAAGACAAGCACAAGACATTTTATGCATTCCACCAAGACAGATAATAAATAGATGAAACTTTTTCTACACTCGGATGTAATAAAAAATATTATTTTTTCATTATTTTGTGGAATGACATCTGCTTATGTTGCATCTATGAGTTGATGGCTTATACCTGTTGGGAGTTCAAGTCGTTGAACA
Source organism: Agave tequilana (assembly GCA_038442645.1). Taxonomy (NCBI): domain Eukaryota; kingdom Viridiplantae; phylum Streptophyta; class Magnoliopsida; order Asparagales; family Asparagaceae; genus Agave; species Agave tequilana. The sequence continues at coordinate 29,729 of JAVJIF010027505.1, forward strand.
CCACACATAATATAGTAGTCTGGTTCTGACTGAATACAATTGGCAGATGCATATCAAGATACCGAGTGTTACACATGTTCTTTGTTCATTCTTTCTAAGCTTATGTCTTCTGCTCCTCCATCTCATTTCCTCCATCTCATTTGTTTCTCCAACAAAATATACATTTATTTGGTGATTCTCATTAGCATATTCCTTGGTGTCTATCCTCCAGGAAAATTTTAGATCATTACTCTGCATATGAATATATTAATTATATTTGACTAAACGCAGAAACGGTAATTGTTTCTTCATAATTGTATGGCTGATTTGGGTGTTTAACTATTCAGAAGAAATAAGACATGGGGGTTTTCACATTATCCATGTAATATCAGATGATTCCGACCACATGCAATCACAACCAAATGAGAAAAAAGATACATCAAGCGTGGGAGATGAATGATTTCCAAATTGTTATAGTAGAACACCAGTGCCATGTCATGTATATAGACGGATTCTTGGAATGATAAAGACTCACAAAATTAATCTCATATAGCATATATTTCATTAGGAAAGGTGTCATACCCTGCTTTCAAGAAAAACCAGATGAGAAGGGATCAAATCATCAAATGCAGCCACCGATAAATAGTCAATCCCTACACATGATGGGGGGGAAGGAAAGAGAGGCGGCATGTGATCAGCTAAGAGAGATAAATATAGAATATCACTGTTACATTGCACCATACTTGAAATTTGAAAAGATATACTGTACAAATGATATCTAAATCATTGCATGCATACATCTGTACTGACGCATGCCTTGTGAATTTAGCAGTCAAACATGCTGCACCAATAATATCTAAAAACTTATTTTATACCTGTACCAAGGCAAGCCTTATGTATGTAGCAGTCAACACTGCGACTTAAAAGTTGTACTTCAGGACCGGTTGGTACTCTGTGCACACGCAGTGGTGCGCTTGGTGGTGACGGTGGTTTGTGAATGTGTATGTTGCGTGTGTGCGCGTACGTGGGCGCGCATGTGTTGCTTTGTGGGTGGTTGCTGATGGTGGTGGTTGGGGTGGGGGTGGTTGTTTGTGTGTATGCCTGTTTGGGGTCAGTGTGACCTGGGCACGGGTGTCCTAAAGTGTCCAATACAGAAGATCTTAGACGCTAGGACAAGGGAACATGGATACATTTATTATTGTTAGTAGTCCATATTCAGAGGAGCAGTGCACTCTCTTTACACTACTTACATGTCATGACATTGACATAGTGAAAAATAAATAGAAAAAAAAAAACAAGGCACAGGTTTCGCCAACGGTGGCAGTAAAAGGAACAAACACTTGTTAGCACTTCTTGCTTATATTGCATTGCAATTTTTCTTTCTATCCCTTTTCCTTCTTTAATATAACACTTCCCATTTCTCTCTTTTTACATGAACTGTGTCCGATTAGTGTGAGATAAGTGTCCAATCATGGTCTCTGAGTGCTCAACACGGCAAAATTTTGTAAAAAGTGGAGTGTCCTGGTAACACTAGTTTGTGGCAGTTTTTGTTGTTGTTGTTTTTTTTTGGTTTTTTTTAACATAATAAATTGATGCCATTATTTTGTAATTAAAAGATAGAAAACTAAAATAATCTTCACAATTTTTAATTACTCTGTAATATCATCTCCAGAGGTATCGTACACTCTATGTTGAAAGCCAAGAACTTTGACAACTTAGTTCAGTTGTAGACAAAAAACTCCTTTTCCCCATTTTTTTCAATTTGGCAACAACAATATACCTATTGTCATGAGCAACACAGATGGTGTCACAAGCAGTGGACAACTAAAACCACTTAACCGACTTCAAGAAATCAGCAGGTACAAAAATTTTAGTAATATATGTACTAATGAAATAAGGCCTCGTTAACTATAAAATTATTGCATAGTTGCATGCTTTAGAATGAATCAAACATACAGGCAACATGCACATTTCTTTTGACTTACCAACAAGTTTGATGTCCGTGTTATCTACCAACCACTGTGCACCATCCTTCATAAACCCAACATAACTCGTATCAAACTCTTTCTTCCACATAAGTTGCCTGCAAATACATATAAAACTTATCTATCCGTCTATATCAAAGCTTAAATCATTCTAGTCCAAATCATAGCAGATATATGAAATGTATTGTTGCATATGCATACAGCATGTTACCAAAAGGAACTACCACATATTTCTGATCAAACTTTAAAGGATAACAATCTCCTTTTCACTTGGTAATTGTAAAACTAGAAAGACAAGTCTTCCTTGGATACAATACCAAAGAAGAAGATGAGCAACAACAGACACAGCACAATCAAAAAAGATTCCATTGATTTATTCAGAAAGATTAAAAAGATTACAATAGAAAGTACTCACCAACCTATCCTCATAATCCTATATTATCTCTTTATAAGATTATTATTTTTAATTCTTTCGAAGATACTCCTGATCACTTGCAGATTTTAACATTTCAATTTTTCTACATCTTTTTATTATGAGCTAACGCCATTATGTAACAATCAACTTCTATTATACAACTGAACAGAAAGAAAATAAAGAAGAAGATGGTTATGCAACATTCAACTTCTAATCATACCAGTTGCCAGATTCTAACATTTCAATTCTATAAATTACAAGGCCCAAAAAGGCCAACCAACTTTTAGCACTGGAACCCTCTACAGTCCAAAGAAAAAGAAAACAATATGAAACACAGCACAAGAAAAAAAAAAGTTCATGATATTTACTCTAAGGGAAAAATTCAAAGAGACGGAAACTCACAAGATCAATCTCAATCGCGCGTCTCACTGGCAAAGGGGTGGGAGTGGGTTGTGGGGAGTCATAGTTTCAAGTCTGGGCTACGGCTTATGTATCAAAAAAAAATTGAAAAAACAAAAAAAGATCAATCTCAATCCAACTCAATCAACAATTCACATTCAACAGAAGAGAAAGAAAACCAGATTTGAGTGTAACACAACTCCCTATATAAAAAACTCCAGCTAAAAGATAATATCAAACTCAGGGAGACTAAGGTTTGACTAGAAAAGCACATGTCCAAACCGAGCTGAGTTTGGCTTGGATTTGCCTCCCGAGTTATTCAACTCAGAATGTGTTGGTTAAGAGATTACAGCAAACGCAAACATATATGTGTTGGGCTGCGCACAGGCTAGGTGAAGCCGCACAGGAATGTGAGGTGGAGCGGAGCGAAGCAAGCAGGTAGGTGCAGGGTGGAGCAGAGGTAAGTGGGGTTGGATGGAGCAAAACAAAGTGACAATTGAACCCATTGTAGATGCAATCTAACTACTTATAGCTTTTTCCAAAAGGAGCATCACTTTAATGTATCTTTAAAAGAACTTGGATCCTCCTCAGTCATCAAGGTAAAGAAATATTTATTAATATTCTTTTCTTCCACTATTCACAGCATAAAATTCCTCTCATCAAAACTATTTTCCAATATGTTCTATACCATATTGGGAAATTGAAGAATGAGACAGTTCTTACTCGGTTGTTCATGCACCGCCGAGAACTACGTTAATGACTGGTTTTCTACCACTTCGAGGATTGATGCTTAGCTATGTGCACGTGAGGCAGATTCAAACGTCGTAGAGAGACCACTCGCCTAACTGTCACATGCCAAATTTCTTCTCTCCATCTCTATTGTTATTATTTTATCATTGCATGGTTAATTGTGAAAAATTAGATTAGAAATTTTTATGCATGATTAATTGGGAAACTAAGATTAGAAAGAATTTATTATTGTAGCTTAGATTTTATCCAATAATCTACGGGGTTGACTTCTTATAGCTTAAATTAGAATTTATTATTGTTGGTCTCATAACACTGCAACCCAGAGAAGTTTATAATTGAACAAATTTTAATTTGGCATTTGCAATTACTAAAATCATTGTTTAATTTCTTAGATTAGTTGTTTAATCTCTTAAATCCAAGTATGTGAATTACTAGACATATACTAATTTCAGTCATGATCAAATTGCTTCTTTCATTAATCCTACTGGCAACTTTGATGTGACAGTTGTCTTAAACTCACACCCAAAAAAAAAAAAATTAGATTCATGCCCTCAAAATTAGATGTTCATACCACAAAAATTCTTTAGTATATATTTTGATATTTGTCATTTGGCTTCGTACACATCCTGTCAATTACTTCTCATATTAGTTTAGTAGATTCTTATTAAGCTTAAAACAAGTATGCCACTTATCCCACCCACTTTGGTATAAGAGGAAAACGGACGCAACTTCATTCTCCCTTTGCCCTAATACTGCAATTATGATTGCGATATTAGTAATGTGAATTTGTTACTAAATGGAAAAGCCCTAAACAAAGACCTGTACTTCATATAAAATGCAATAAAGACAATATTTGAATTTGCATCTCTTTTGATGTTACATTTAATGACCCTTATTGGAGGTTTCTTGCCAGTTAGGCCTGACTACTGGTAAAAGGACAGGAATGGGTTATGGAGAATCCCAGGTTCAAATGTCTTAAAAAAAATTAGAAGTTTCTCTTTAAATAGAGAGTAATTTACAATAAATTCGAGTTTATTGGAAGTATAAACTCACATATAATAAGACCCTTTTCGTATAGGGAATTTGACAGGATTAATATAACATATCTCAAGTAAGAAGGGAAATTTGCAATCCTAGTTCTACAAGCAATTATTTAGAAACATTCTGAGTTCAAGCAAGACGGGAATATGGCCAAAATTATAGAGTTTTTGATAGAATGAAATTAACTTAGTAAATTAAAATTATTAGCAACATTCAATATAAACTCATAAATCCAAAATCGTATGAAGGAACACAAATGCCAGTTTCTACTTGCAAGCATCTTAGTTATATTTTATCGCAGGTTTTGAGAGGTTTCTGCAAGTCTACTCAAGAAGTTATTGGAAACAGTGTTCGAAATATCGGCCGAGTCGGATACGACTCGGCCCCCTCCGAGTCGTATCGGAGGCCCGAGTCGTTCGAAAATCGCCGAGTCGACCCGACTCGGGTCTGACTCGGACCCGAGTCGGGTCGACTCGGCGCCCGTGACGAAGCGCCTTTAAAGGCGCTGAGGGAGAGAGAGATCAGATCTCTGATCTCTCTCTCTCTCCCCCGCGTCGCCCTCCGTCCCCCCGCGTCGCCTTCGCCGTCCCCCCGCGTCGCCCTCCGTCCCCCGCGTCTCCGTCGCCGTCGCCGGCAGCCGTCGCCGTCTGCAGGTATTTCTCCCTCTCCCCTCTCAGTCTCTCTCTCCCCCCTCTCCCTCTCTCTGTGCCTCTCTCCCTCTCTTTCTCCGTCTCTCTCTCCCGCAGCGACTGTCTCTCTCTCTCTCCGTCTCTCTCCCGTCGGACTCTCTCCCTCTCAGTCTCTCTCTCTCTCTCCGTCTCTCTCTGTTGGACTCTCTCTCTCCCTCTGTATCTCTCTCCCTCTGTATCTCCCTATCGGACTCTCTCCCTTTCCCTCTCAGTCTCTCTCTCCCCCTGTCCCTCTCTCCCTGTCTCCGTCTTTCTCTCTCCCCGTCGGACTCTCTCCCTCTCAGTCTCTCTCTCTCCGTCTCTCTCTGTCTCTGTCTCTCTCTCTCTCTGTTGGACCCTCTCTCTCTCCCCCCCTCTGTATCTCTCTCCCTCTGTATCTCTCTATCGGACTCTCTCCCTCTCCCTCTCAGTCTCTCTCTCCCTGTCCCTCTCTCCCTGTCCCTCTCTCTATCTCCGTCTCTCTCTCTCTCCCTCTCAGTCTCTCTCTCCCCCTCTCCCTCTCCCTCTCTCTGTCTCTCTCTGCCCCTCTCTCTCCCTCTCTCTCAGTCTCTCTCTCTGTCCCTCTCTCCCTCTCTCTCAGTCTCTCTCTCTCTCCTCCTCTGTGTGACTGTCTCCCTCTCTCCCCTCTGTCTCAGTCTCTCTCCCTCTCTCTCTCTGTTCCTCTCTCTCTCCCTCAGTTTAATTTTTATACATGAATTTTGATATCTACAATTTTTTATGATTTGTCATGAATTTTTCATAATTTTTTTGACGTTCTATGTAGCGTTTTGCACGTATCGGCCGAGTCCGATCCGAGTCGTCGAGACCGATCCGTCTCGGTGCCGGCCGAGTCGGCGGCCGAGACCGAGACTTTGAACCATGATTGGAAACAAATTTGATCTCATTTACATATTTGATTAGGAGTTGGGTAATTTGATGTTTATTAGGAGACTTGATTTAAATTTAAAGTTAGACTGAGATTCGTCAAGATTTTATTTGTTTTGATAATATTTGTCAGTTAGTTGTGGTCACTCATATAAGTTTTGTAACCTCTCGATTAGGTTTATGTTCATATGTATGAAATTGTTAATTTGAGTTTGACTATGATTGCGTGAGTTATCCTGTCTCTTTGAATTCTCTCTCCACATGTTATCATTTTATGTAGAATCAATAGTGTACCAATTAAGTAAATAAGTTAAAACTAAATATTATTTTTAAGTTCTCCCAACAAACAACACCAACCGCCATTGGCATGGTCATAATGACTTCCCATAAACTCAATTGTTATGATATTTTGCAAACTAATAAAACTAAGATGGATGGAATATCAAAAATTTGTATTAGCCCATTACGACTATGAGAACATGTCCAAATTAATCTGTGCCCATGAATCCTAGAAAAAGAACACATTACTCACCATCCATGATTGAAAGACTGGTTTAAATAATGTTTTAATGGAAAGCAGGTGAAATATAACGTGCAAAGACATGCCTTAATAAGAAAAAAGATACTCCATAGCTTTGTGTGCATCCTGGTAGAAATCCTTCAATGGACACATTTGAAGCTCAAAATATTTCTTCATCTTATTAGTGGAAGTCTTTGCATACTTACAGGCCTTACCCTAAAACTTTTCTCAACAAACTAACTTTTCAATCAAGCAATGTATTTATCTTATGGGCTATGTAGCACGGACACTTCTATCATGGAGTCGTGTCGTGTCCGAAATGTGTTGTGTATTTTTAAGAATTTGTCGCGTGTCCACGTGTCATATTCGTTTCATCATTACCGTGTCTGTGCAATATAGCTTGTGGGTTTTTATGAGCACAAATCAATTTAGACTTGTTCTAATAGGCATAATGGGCTACGACAAATTGTTTATGTTCTTTCATCCATCTCAGGTTCATCTCTCTAATTAATAAGCAACTTAAAAAAAGAACTATTTTTATTATATTACAACTTAGCCATTTTACCTTAATACCCATCTTCTTCATTAGTTCCATAAAACTATCCTCCCTTTTAGTCTCTTACACGTTCCCATAACAGCCAAACAACAAAACATTTTCTTCTATAATCTCTCTCGCCCCATGCCAAATCCGCATTCATCTATCCCTCCTCCAAAATCAACTCTAAAACTTTTCTTCACAAATCCAACTCTCAACCTTTTACATCTCTTTTTCTAGTACATCTATGACTTAACTCCACGTCTCTCTCTCCCCCCCCTTTTATATCTCTAAATTCTAATCATCCCACCTTATTCTCTCTGCTAAGGGCATCATTGTTTTCTAATTAATCTAAAGATTATTGTTTTAGCTTAGTTGTCCTCACTCTCCATGCCTTCTGTGCTATCCATCCTTCCTTCATACTTGTTCCTTGCTCACCCAATTTAAACCAGATCCATCAAATTCTAGACATAATCATTGGATATGCATGTGAAGTATCTCATTTATGAATTGTCTACAAATTTTGGGCCTTCTTTCTTCAGGTCACCATTGCACCTTTAAAATTTCTCTTTTGGTAGATATATCTGGAATTGTTTAGAGAAGAAAAGTTGAGTTATAAATAAAAAAACAAAAAGCAATGTATTAGAAGACCCTTGAAAAGGAGAAAAATGTACTATGACGATCAAAATCAGTGTCTAATTGTGGTTAACTCTTAGATCTGGATAGAAAAACAAAGAAGTGTTAGAACATAAATATATTACCCTCAACTCTCATCATAATTTGAAGTTTTGGTATAGAGAAAAGAAATTTAATACGGTATCAAAACAATCTAGATTCAATTCTCACCTGACGCGCAATTAAAAGCGGATTTTAAAAAAATACAGGTGCGTAAAAAGCTAAAATTTCGGCCCATAAAATGGGTGTTCGGTTAGCAAGGACGTGTTAGAATATAAATATATTACCTCAACCCTCACCATAACTTCGGTGTTTTGAAGTTCTGGTGTAGTGAAATGGATTTTATTAGGAAGGACTTATAATAAGTGGATCACATAATGTTGGGGGGGGACTAATATATAAAATATCAATTTGTGAGGGAATAATGTCTGAATAAAAGATTTTGTAAGGGCATATAACCCATTCTTGGAACTAAAAAGACTATATTTAGTATGAAAGCCAACATGATCAAATAATGAAGCGGAGCATAATTACATGTCAGATCTACATATTGATGGATTTAGATTATATGAATTCCCTTTTAAATATCACCTCTTCATATTACAATAGTGTAGAAGGATATGAGAACACACCTCACACTAATCTCAATGCTATAACAAATAATCACACCTTGGTCTAATGGAGGAGACCATGAGAACACCTTGTTTAATCACAATGCTATGGCAAAGAATCACATCTCGGTTCATGAGCCATCAGAGATATGAATGCATGTTTGCTAGAGGCGAGACAATAAAGAGTTATATAAGAAAATCATAATGTCTACTTCAAGTTACTGACCTAGAAGTGATCTAAGCCCTTAAACCTAGATCATGGCCCCACACTGGGCACATTGACATACGCATAGAACTACTCCTTCTAGGGCTATTTCGGGCGGCGTCGGGCCCAAACCCTCATGTTATGCGGGTCAAATTCAAACTTGCACCAAAATGCCTACGCACTATCATTCACCCAGAGTGGGCTGCACCACTCAACTTGATCATGAAGAGGCTAAAATAAATAAACTCAAATCTAGATCGCTCCTAATGACTTGAAAGAGAGGTAAAGGATTTCCTATATAAGCTCATTTTGCCTCCTTTAATAAGCATGTGTTCACATCAATGGAAGCTCATAGGTAGAGTTACAATTCTTTACTATAGCATTGTGATTAGTGTAGTCTCTCATCGTTGGGATTAGAAGAGGTAGCATCAAGGAGGGAATTCCTATGATTCAAATCTAGAGATATATAGATCTGACATGTAATTATGCTTTTGTGTTGTTATGTGGATCATGTTGGCCTTCATTTACTTGTTTATTCATTTATTTAATTTTGATCTATGTGAAAAAATAATAATGTGGGAAGGGAAAGAAGAACTCACAAGATTAATCTTAAAAAACTCAATCAACAAAGTTCATTCAGCAGCAACAAGACCAAAATATATATGATTCCTTATATACAAATCTCCAACCAACAAACAGATGATATCAAATAAAATAAAATCTCAGCAAATTTCAATTCTACTTTATTTTAAGACACGTAAAGAGAAAACATAAAGTAAAATCTAAACCAAATTTCCTAAATGAATTTAAAAAATATATATATGATAAAATAAATCAACTCCTAATCAATCTGCAAGATCAAATCAAATTTTTCATTGATATCTCCTTGAGCAGTTTTGTGAAAACCTCTTGAGCTTGTTTCTCCATCAGAAAGCAATATTCATACCTGCAATTATCAGTTTAGTCCGCATAATCCTTTATTTTCTCTACCAATATTTAATTCTTTATAACATAACTCTGATCAATCAACAAACTTCAACATATGTTTATGAGCATATGGCATGTCACGGCATTAAACTTTTTTTATCCAGATAAACATAAAGATAATGAACAACCTTGAATGTAAAACCATTCAAGGAAAAAGGGCAATAAACTTTTAGCTCTGAAACTTCTCTCTAGTTTAAATTTAAATTCCTCATTACAAGTAGAGTTTCCACTAATGTTAGCTAGATAAAGGAAGTTGCATGTTCTAGATAAAACACTCTTCTGTGTGAAAGTTTCTACTATTGTGTCCACAAGTCCTAAATTTATATCTGCTGCATGAACCTAGATAAAAGCCTACCAACACTTTTCAAGCTTATAGCTTGATTTATCATCCAAATGGTGATTAGCAAACAGTGATCATGCAAAGCGATCAGATACAACATCAAGAAACAACAATCCTCTATACCATATCTTTACTGTCAGGTACATAAATCATTTTACTCCTTCCAGTTTGTTAAGGTACATAAATCATTTTAGTCCTGTCATGTACATAAATCATCTTTACTGTAAAGAAACAACAAGCCTTTATCCCATATCTTTACTGTCAGGGACATAAATCATTTACTCCTTACAGTTTGTTAAGGTCCACATCTCTAGCTTGCACTCGTTAGCACGGTTCAAAGACTTGGCCGAGTCGGAGACGAGTTGGCCGAGTCGTATCCGTCTCAGCCTGCTCCGAGACGAGTCCGAGTCACGAGTCGGTCGACTCAACTCAGAGGAGACTGACTCGACCGAAAATCAGAGTTGACTCGGTTGACTCGGCATTATGATGCTGATTTTGTGCCTCATCGCAATTCAATGTGAAAATAACTATATTAGCATGTATTTATGAATGTAGTTTGTGCAATTTACTATATTGTGCATATATTTTGATATGCTTATACCGACGACGCGTGTATTTATTTTTTCGCTTTATGTTTAGCGTGCTAGGTGATATATTTTGGACATGTGATACATGAATGTAAATGTCTACATTTTTTAAAGATTTGTCGTGATTTTTTCAGAATTTTTTGAGCTTTCTATGTAGCATTTTGCGCGTATCACCCGATACCGATCCGAGTCGCTGAGACCGATCCGTCTCAGTGCCCGCCGAGTCGGCGGCCGAGACCGCGACTGTGAACCATGCTCGTTAGTCCATCTGCAATGCAAATGCCTGGATCACTTCTCTATGATTTTATACCTCTAGCTTCTAATAGATAACTTATTTCCATCATGTCGTTTGTACATTGTCACTCATCTATCTGAACATTCTCATTTCAGCTATACTCATTTTCTTGGACAGCTGTGTCTCAACTACCCCACAATCAGTCTCATCCATAAAGCATGGCTTGTCATATAGCCATTTTATAAAAGTCTTTGTTCAGTTTCATGGGTATTTTGTGGATAACATAATACTCTAGTACTTTCCTTTTGAACCACCCCGCTTTGATTTTATTAACAACATCCTCTATGTCACCATAATGATTGTTCTTAGGTAGCAAAGATGATTCACTCCTAGATGTTTCTGAACATCAACGTGCAGTTATTCGTTATACTTTTGTTCTGCTTATAGTTCTGCCAAAGACACATATCATTTGTCTACTGACTCTAAACCCTTTAGAGTCTAATGATTTTGTAAACCTTTCTACTTCAGAAATTACTGGTTCTATAATATGATTAGCAAATAATATAATATGCACCACTAGACTTCATCCTAGATGTGACTAATAAGCTCATCAATAACGAAGGCAAAGAGATAAGGACCCAATGCACAGACTCTGTATAAGCCCACAGTGATAAAGAATGGTTCTCTCCCTCCAACTGCTCTCACACTAGTCATCACTGTAGGCTGTCTAAACATTACTGATGACAAAGTCTCAAACGCTTTGGCGCAAGGCTCGCGTTTCAATCCCAAATGTAAACCCCACATTCCAACATCAGATGCAAGGGCCGCGTTCCCTCTTCAGATTCAAATTTCGTGTTCCATCGCAAAACGCGAAGGTCGTTTTCCTTCTTCAAACGCAGACATCAACCAAGGTCGCGTTTCAATATCAATGCGAGCCTACGAGCTCCGCGTTTCGACATCAACCAAGATCGCGTTTCAATATCAATGCGAGCCTACGAGCTCCGCGTTTTAACATCAACGCGAGATTCGCGTTTCTGGTGTAATTGACAGCACAAGGCTAGGTCAATTACACCCGCTTCGCCCATTTAATGACAGATTAATCCCCATTCGTGCAAAGATTAAGGGGTCAGTTACACCCCAAAATTCTCTATAAATAGCTATGGAAAGTTATAGAAGAACAACAAGAGAAAGAGAAAAGAGGACTCTTACAAACTTGTGCAAAAGCAAACAAGTTTTTTTAATCTTCATGAGATTTCGGCTACTGTCTAAAGTTCATACTTTATTCAGAGTTCTGCAAAAGAGCGAGAAGATCAAAAATCAAGATTTCGATTCGGCTCGTCCTCAGAGAACAAGACTCACTCTGCACCGCCACACGAAGAACCCGGCACTAAACAAAGGGGAGATTCATCTATTCTTCTCTCTTTTGTAATCGGATATTGATCCGTTGTAATTCTTTTTTCAATCAATTAAAGATTTTTACATCACAATCTTCGATAATCAAAAGATGGCGACTCCGCTGGGAAACATTTTCTCTACTGACGAGAAGGTTGTGGCGCAAGCCGACTTGAAACTAATCGGATCGACCGTCAAATAGCTCGTCGTCAAAATTCGACCGCGAGAAGTTCGAACAACTTTTCTTTTCGAGCTCAGTTAGCCCCAAATCGATGTGAAAATATCGCAAGTCTTAAATGGGACTCGCTCTCTAGCTTCATCTGAGATTTCTCAAGGAAAAGTTTTTTCAGAAGCTAATTGTTCGCCTTTCAGTAAGGCACATGGTTCAACCTGTCTTGAGGTTCATGCAACCTCACTTGAAGCCAATATAGCTTGTGATGAAGTCTCTCATGAGACCCCCCCAAATCTCATGTTGTGATTCAAGGCCAACACAATAGAGGAGATTATTCTCGCAAACAAACCTCTTTTGAAGCTATGCAAACTCGAGTTAACCGCCTTCGCGGTTGGAAGAACTCCATGTCAAGTGGCCAAGACACAAGTCTTATGACTCACTTTAACACCAAGCATACTCAGTTTGCAGAAGGTTCACAACAATTCCTGCGAGCCAAGTGAATTGCTAATCGTCGGAGAAGCCGTCAAGCTCACCTTCAGCGAATAGAAGTTGAGAGTAGTGCAGTATGCACTAAACGCGACAATCGCATTCAAACGCAGGCGTCGCTAGAAGGCGACATGCGTACTTTTCTCACAAAACGCGACACTCGCGTTCAGACGCAAGCGTCACTGAAAAACAACAGTCGCATTACTTTCAATAAACGCAATACTCGAGTTGAACCGAAGGCGCCTTTGGAGAGTGACCTTCGTGTTTTAATTTCAAAATGCGACACTCGCGTTCAGCCACAACTAGCTAAGTTCAAATCTGAACTGGGAGATCCCAACCCGCACGGGTTCGAGGTTGGTTCCTCAGACACCCCTTCTACTGATCTGAGAGACTACTTAATCAGAAAAAAAGTGTTCATCAAATCACTTCTTAATGCCACTGCGAGCGGCTTATCTTTGTAGTGCTCTTTGATTGCCACTGCGATTTTTAGATGACTAAGCCATCGATTTTTAGCCGATTATCAAAGGCTTCATTGCCAACTCAGCCAAGAGACGACGATCTAGTAAGAAGTCGTCCTCTGACTTTGAGTAGCCGGACTTCAAACATGGTGGGTCCAAGTGTCACGCCAAGAAAGTTAAAAAGGAAATAACCGGCTCTTAGTTCTGAGGAATCAGATGTCGAGCATTCCTCGAACTTAAAAGAAATACTTGCCGAGTCTGAAGAAATCTATAGACATACTCGAATCTGAACTGGAGCAATTGCCCTGATTGACTACAATAATCTGGTCAAAGAGATCAAAGCAAATGATGAGCACTCTGCCATCGCGGAGTCTAAATCGTCAAACTCTTATGTGGAGAAAGAGACTTTGCATATGTGATCGGTGCTCTGAAAGAGAGAGTCAGAAGATTTGAGTAACAATCTCGGGTACAGAAAGCCCAGCAAGAGATACTTCAAGTTCAACAAGAGTCTATCTACGAACTTAAGAAGATACTTTTTTACTTAAAAAGCTAAAGAAGAAGCCAAAAAGTACAAGACCTGATGCTTCTTCCAGCAAAGGCAAGCGTAAAGAGAAAGTGGGTGAAAAATTCTACCTCTGAAAACACTGATGGTGAAAACAACTTCGAATATGAAATTCCTAAATCTTCATCTGAATAGCAAGAGGATTCAATAAAACGAAGATAATCACTCCAAGAGAATGAATGAGCTGAAAATGCCTGAAGCTATGACAAATCGACGCAACCTTCAGAGGTGGGGGTAGTCGGCCATACTCGGTTGAGTGGGATATTGTTCCATATCCTCACAAGTTCAAGTCACTAACCTTGCAATCTTTTGATGGTAAGGCTCACCGTACCAACACATATACTACTTCAAATCTCAAACTGGGAATATAGTATCAAACGATGCTATTATGGCTCGTTTATTCATCGGCACCCTCAAGGGGGTTGCCTTTGAATGGTTCAAGAAGCTCCTTGCTGGCTTTATCAAGAAATGGGCTGACTTGGAGAAGCTATGTTTCTTTGAAGATGACACAGAAGTATCCATGCCAACTCTTTGCAGCGAAACAAAAAAGAAGTCAATCAAAGCGTTTGTAGAGATATTTTAGGGTATTACGCTTCGATGTCCAAGCGGCATGACTCGATCTACACTAGTAGAAACTTACCGCCACAACCTACAAATCACGCTCTTGGCTCAAATAGGAGTAGCTGAATGTTGCACTTGAAAGAAACTTATTTTACAAGGCGAACAGGTAGAAGAAATCATCGCGAGCGTCAAGGCTGAAGAAAAAAGTCAAGACTGAAGAAGTCAACGCGACGTATTACAGAACAATCTTCTCAAGCAAAAAGAAAAGATACTCTGGTCACAGAGACTACATATTCGGACAAACCTCAACCAGCTAGAGGGAGTGACACTTCAGGCCAGAGCGCGCCAACAAGCAAGACTCCTTCAAAGATGAGCACGTCTCTTTATTCAAGTTGCTTCAAAAGAGTGACAAACTCAAGCTTCCGGAGGCGAAGCGCCTGAAGAAGTGGGCAAGACAGATGATCCTATCTACTGCTTGTATCACAGGATGGTGGGACATCCTATAAAGAGCTGATACATCTTCGAAGATGTTCTCCAAGCTCTGATAGATGCAAATGTGCTCAAATTTCCCCCAGAGCAGAAGAAGGTGACTGCTAATATGACATCCCTTCAATTCGGCAGGAATCTCCTATTAGTGCCAGCCGGAATGGTTCCCATCCCGAAAGAAGAACTGAAGGTGATCAACACTGATCCCCACCACAAGAAAGAGGAAGGCTTAGTCCATGTTCCAACTCCTCGTGAAGAGATAATGTGGGTCCAAAGCCAACAATGGACTATTGTAACCAACAAGAAGTTCAAAGGTAAAGCAAGAGCATCTTCTTGCAACGTGGTGTGCTTTTTCAAGAGAAGTTGAGACGGATGGTGCCTCTTACTGACTCAGACGTTCTCGCTGCAAAGCAAGATGCTCCTCCTATGGCGGAACCCGATCTGGCCAGCAGTACTTTAAAAAGTACGATGAGGCAAAGGCGAGTTCATCTGAGCCAGCAAGGAGGCAACCAAACAGCCCATAAAGCAATCCTTGGGGAAGCAGAAAGAGGTTTGTTATAACAAAGCTCTTCGAAAGACAATGCAGAAGAACCCTCAACTCCTTTCCGCTTTGATGTCGTAACTCAACTAGTCAGCGTCCCAACCAGGATCACTCTTTATGAGCTTCTAAAACTCTCCAAGCCTGCGAGAGAAGCTTTTAGAGAAGCTCTAGCTACCCAGAGGTTTTCATAACCCAGATTCCAGCTGTACATGAAGAGAATGACAACAGACACTATCTTCAAACCTCTAAGCATTTCCCATGCATTACATTCACACTGGATGACATGCAGATCAAAGGGAAACATGATAGACCTATGTATTACACAGGGTACATCGGATCATCTCAAGCAAGTCATATTCAAGTTGATCTAGGATCCGCATTGAGCATTATGTCCCGCCGGGTTATGCAACACCTGGGGATTCCCACCCATCAGTTAAGTGCCACCTAGACTACTATCTATGACTTCAACAATAATAGTACACGTCTAATAAGTAAGATCAAGCTCAAATGCTAGACCAGAGACCTAAAGTTAGAGGTGACATTATATGTAATTGATGCAGACACGTCATACAACTTACTGCTGGGACGACCATGGATTCACCACAACTTCATCGTCTCATCCACCCTTCATTAAGTAATGAAATATATTGATGAAGAAGAAAAGATAAGAATGTTGATTGCTAAAAAGCATCCGTTCAAGGGGATAGAAAACTACTTCAAAGGCTCCCTCCTCTACCAAGACTCCCTAGAAGCTGTCCATCACAAAAAGATCCTACTCTGGTAACGAGATCGATGTCGAGCCAGAACCGGAAGAATATCGCTGGGAACTGAATCCTCTTGTAACGAGCATGATAAACTCGACTTTAATAACACCATCAATGATGAAGCTGAATGGTTCATTAATGAAAATTTAGATTTGACTTATTTTTCTGTGTTAGTTTCTTTTCTGTACCGTCAAATACTAGTACTGACGTAGATAGTGATCCCTTATCTGCGATTTTTACTCTGACATCATTGCACGCTCCAATAAGGTCATCCTTTATGGTGCATGAAAAGGCAAGTGAAACACGTGGAGCTTTCTTTAAAGTGCCAGCCAAATACGAGGGTCCAAAGTCAATCCTATTTGGAAGAGTCGAGTCTTAACCAATAACTCGCGAAAGTTCGGAGGACGGTTCTGAGTTTCCATAATTCTTTCATTACGGGCAGAAGTCGCACCATATAATAGAGAGAATGGGATAGATCTTACCAAAAGATCTGGCTTGAACTTCGGTAAAGAAAACGAGCATTACTTCGATCTTTTGTACCGAAAAACAAAGCCCCTGACTATTATCATAAGACTCGAAAGAGATTGGGCTATGTGTCTACTTCAGTCTCGTCTGGTTTCGAGCTTGAACAATGGGTCAGTCATGACCACTCATTAGGTAAATCGTCATGAGAGTCAGATGTCAACGTCGGTGCCATTTTCAAAAGTATTTTAGTAAACATGATTTCAACCAGTCATCTGAAAGATGAAGACAAAAATGAAATCAAAGAAATGATGTAGTCAGACACTGATCCCTAGATCAAACACTTAAACAGTCTTTGGGACATACGCTTTGAAAAGCGTGAGCCGCCCACAGAGGAGAAAGTGGTTCAGATTAATCTGAAAAATGAGGCTAATCCCAAACTCATCCTCATAAGTGAAAACTTATCACCCTATGAGAAGGAAGACTTAATATGTCTTATAACAAGAGCATATAGATGTTTTCGCTTGGAACTATGAAGACATATCTGGACTTGACCCACAAGTAGCCATGCATCGCCTCAACATCAATCCAAATGAGAAACCAGTCAAACAGCAGTGATGACAATTCCGTCCAGAGATCATTAAAACATTCGAATCAGAAGTTAAAAAGCTCATAAACTCCGGTTTCATCAGGGAAGAGCAACACCCTGACTAGGTAGCCAACATCGTTCCCGTCCCCAAGAAGAACGAGAAAATCTAAATTTGCATTAACTTTCGCGATCTAAACACTGTTTGTCCAAAGACGAGTTCCCTCTTCTGATCACGGATATCATGATCGACAACACATGCGGATTCAGGAGGATATCCTTTATAGACGGATTTTCTAGAAACAATCAAATCAAGATGTATCCCGAGAATGAGAATCATACATCCTTCAAAACGCCATTAGGGGTGTACTGCTATACTGTAATGCCCTTCGAATTAAAGAATGCAGGGGCAACATATCAACGCGCCATGAATACAATCTTCCACAAGCATATACATAAAACAGTATAATGCTACGTAAACGATATTACAATGAAAAGTTGCGATAAAGGTGATCATCTTGCAAATTTAAAGAAAATATTCGGCATCATGTGAGTGCATCAATTAAAAATCAACCCAGCCAAGTCCTTCCTGGGGGTGGCCAGTGACAAATTCCTTAGGTTCATCGTGACATCCAAGGGAATCCATCTCGACCCGAAAAAGATCCGCGCCATCCAAGAGATGCAACCTCCGAGGAATTTCAAAGAACTTAGAGGATTGCAAGGACAATTGGCTTACATCCGGAGATTTATATCAAATCTTTCAGGACATTGCCATCCCTTAACCAAGTTGATGAAGAAAGGAGTCTTATTCACCTGGGACAGTGCTTGCCAGCAAGTGTTTGAGAAAATCAAAGAATACCTCACGCATCTGCCTATTTTTGTAGCTCTAGTATCAGAAAAAACCTTCCTGATATATGTTAGAGCTATGGATTATTTTTTTGAGAGCTTTGTTAGCCCAGAATAATGATCAGAGATATGAGCAGGCAATTTATTACTTGAGCAGGATCATGATCGAGACTGAACATTGTTACAACCCAGTTAGCTCTAGTCTTCACCATTCAGAAGATGTGACACTATCTTATGGGCCAGCTTATTCATGTCGTCTTCAGAGTCAATCTTCTGTGATTACTCATGACAAAACCCTCGTCGCTAAATTGTTAATTAGCGAAATAGGCTATATTGCTCTCGCAATACAAGATGCGATTTATGTCACAGAAAGCCGTGAAGGGATGACCCGTGCAGATTTCTTGACTGAACATCCAGTCTCAAGATCCACCAAACTTTATGAAGATCTCCCAGACGAGATCGCTAAAATTACATGACCTAGACATCCTTCGAAGAACAAGTCTGGCTACTGGCAACAATTCTTCGATGGCACCTCAAGATCGGGTCCTAGAGGAAATATCATAGTCAGAGTAGGGGGAGTACTTGTATCTTCATAAAATTACATAATTTCTCATGCATTTTCATTAACTGAGCCGTATTCCAATAATGTTGCGGAATACAATGCTCTGTTAATCGGAATGCAACTTGTGGAAGAGATCTGTGTCAAGCATCTTGAAGCGTACGGTGACTCAAAACTCATCGTAAACCAGGTCTGCGAAGAGTACGAAATCCGATATGAAGACTTAGTACCCTACCACAATGCGACCATCAACATGGCAGAGAAATTCAAAAACTTCTATATTGACCATGTACCTCGCCAACAGAATGCACGTGCAGATGCATTAACATCTCTTGCTGCCTCACTGGCTTTTCCAGCTGGAGCAACAAATAAAGTACTCGTCCACAACTGTGACTTGCACTGTCTAAAATTCACTCTTGAAGACAATAAGACCTCAATAGAAGATCTTCAAATTAAAGAGGTTCTTGAGGCTTCAGCAGGTCCAAATCCTAGGGATTAGCAATTTTCTCATTCATTGACTTTGTCTTATACGACATACAGCCTGACAATCTTAAAGAAGCGGTTGCAATCAAAAGGAAAGCTCCTTGGTTCTATTACAACGCGATCACGCGAATATTATATCGCTGATCACTTGATGGAATCCTACTCTGCTGCCTTTCGCACAAAGAGGCACAGGAGGCACTCAGGGAAGCTCACAAAGGTATGTGCAGGGCTCACCAACCTGGACCCAAATTTGAAGACCGATTCTGAAGACTTGGTTATTATTGGCAAAAATTATTTCTAACGCTATAGCCTACGCCAGATGATGTCACGCTTGTCAAATTCACGGTGACTTCATACATCAAGCACCGGGCCATCTTCATCCAACGTCTTCTTTTGAAATGTGGGGAATAGATGTCATCGGACCCATCAGCTCACCAATATCCAAAGAACATCAATTTATCTTAGTTATGACCGATTACTTCTCAAAATGGGCAGAAGTTATCCCTCTGAAGAAAGAAAAGACGTCCAACGTGATCAAGTTTATCAAACATCACGTAATATACCGCTTTTATACAGCTCGACAAATTGTTCATGATAAAGGACCCCAATTCGTCAGTCAAGCATTCTAAAAATTCTGCAATAAATTCAGAATTCAAAGTGTATCTTCAACATCATACTATCTAGCGCCAATGGTCTTGCAGAATTCTTCAACAAATTTATTGAAAACTTCTTAAAAAGTTTGTCTCAAAAAGTCAACGCGACTGAGACGAGAAGTCAGGCGATGCCTTTGGGCATACCGCACAATGGTAAAAACCCCAACAAAGGCTACGTCATTTTTCTTAATGTACGGATGCGAAACTGTACTTTTACTGAAAATTCAGATTCTATTTCTGTGTATTGCCTTAACGAGAGAGATGACAAATGAGGATAAGCACCGACTGCGCCTCCAAGAATTGAAAATTGTGGACGATAAATGCCTGCAAACTCAACAAATCGAACTCTATCAAGCTCAAATTTTTAAAGCCTTCAACAAGAAAGTCAATAAACAGATCTTTAAGAAAGGCGATCTTGTCTTATCTGTCAGATGACCCATGATCATGACACATAAAATCAAAAGCAAATTTCAACCCAAATGGGAGGGACATTTTGTAGTAAAGACAATCTACTCAAACGGAGCTTATCGTCTCACAAATCCAAATGGTGATACACTCATGATGTCGATCAATGATAAAATTCTTAAAAAGGTACTACTTCCTGTTCAAGTTAACATCATACCTTTGGTCAAGTATTATCATGATCACATTAACATTAAACCTCTGATCGTCAAGTCAAATTTGTTTGACTATTCCTGGGAACCTTCTCCTCAAGCAAGGATTTCACTATCACGTGCAAGTTTCCTATGACAATCACCCTCTTGTCATCACTCAATACCTTTCAACAGATATATAGGTCTTTGTCGGTTTTAACATTTACACTCTTCTCTAGTATGTAGACCTACACACTCACCTATACTTTCAACTTAGAAGAATATATCATATTTTGAAGTCGAGCATTCTTAAACAACAATTCTAAGCACTCTTCTTTTTGGTCATTTCTCTCGATCCAAAAGATCTTTTCTAGCCTGACTTTTCCGTATGTAGTAGTGGCATGTCTCCAACCACATCCCCTCCTTCCGATAGATTGTAGCCTGACTTCACGACTGATTTACCCAAAAAATCAAACAGTTCCTACAGTCTACAAACTAATTGAATGAGTTTATCTGATGACTTATCAAGCCAAATTCATTGAAGAAGGCTCGTGATGCATCTTTACAGAACCTTTTTCAGTGTTTTCACATTCATATCAAGGTTTGGCGATCGATCGAGAACAAGAATTTGATTATGAGATATAAGAGGGAAATCTCACAGAGAGCGCTAAAATTCTTTAAAATCCCTTAGGGGATTTTTCCTTATTCCCCAGCAATGTCCCTTTGTAGTAGAAAGGGTCTACTCAGATATAGCGTGCCGGCTAATAATCAAGAAGGAAATTAACTCAGGACTCTTGATGGTACGCATTCTACGACCACCCCATTCAACAGTCGCCTTTGGACAGTCGAAATCATTTCATCAGTATAATCTCTAAGATTATCTGTGGAGCAAAAAAAACAGGAAGTACATCATGTACTTTTTCAAAAAATTTCACTATGAGTGACACAACAATTTAATGCCTCCAATGGCTAAGGACAGATGAACATGTTGGCTTTTAAAGCTAATACAGAATTCTCAACAACTCATCATGCTGAAAGGAATAGCATGACTTGCCCAACTCAAACGATAGTGGTAAAGGCAAATCAAACCGTTGATAGCTGTCGGTTTGCTAAAAATCCTAAGGGAACCAATCCCGCATAGTCCCACTAAAATTCTTTACCAATTTCCTCCCATGGAATGGTAAATCTACAAAAAGTTATGCTCAGTTCCTCAACGAAATGAATTATAGATCGAACTTGTCATGTTAAAACTTACACCTCTGACAGTAAGACTTACACACACTCTCAATGGATCAAATTTACTTGACAATTCTCTTCGACAGAATGACATGTCTACAAATTACTCAAATCGTAAAATTGATCACTGTTATGTTAAAATTACACTATGACAGTAATCTCCTCAATTTTCTTGATGAAAATGAGACCTATGGTTAAAATAATACCTCCTATTGGTTAAATTTACACCTTTTATCCACTTCCTCAAGGGAAGTATCAAACTTTATTAAAATAACACCTTCAGTTGCTAAGTTAATCGTTACTTTGGCACGTAAAATTGATCCCTGTCATGTTAAAGCTTATATCTCTGACAGTAAACCCCTCAATTTTCTCAATAAAAACGAGAACTACGGTTAAAATTACACCTCTTCTATTCAACTTCCTCAATGAAAATATCTAACCCTCAATTGCTAAGTTAACTGCTACATTTGGCAACAAAAACTGATCGCTTTAGTTTGTCTGATTTTCCAACAAAAAGAAAATAGATATGAAAAGCAAAACAATCACTTTTATTCAATGGTCTTTTATAGACCATTCAATGGTCGAGATTCGCGATGCAAATCTCGGAGCTCAATCGCACGTTAACACGCGACGCTTGGGAAGCCCACGTTCTTGACAAACAAGGATCCTGTCTCAAAGTTTTCAACGTGACTATCGCATTTCAAACGTGACAACCAAATGAAGGTCACATCTTCATAAATGAAGGTCGCGTCCATAAGTCACAAAACGCGACAGTCGCTTCCACATGAGAGCGGCGTTCTCTCAAACACAAGAAGGTTGTTCTCATTTTTGCAACAGTTTGACAGTACGCTGATAAAAGAAATTGATGACTCAAACAGTACACCGACAAACAAATCAAAGCTCAAAGAAGTTCTAGACTGCATTTCTAGATACTTACGATAATTTTTTTCTGAGGCTTCAAGTAGTTTAGCGGTACACTCACGAAGACCAGAATTCAGACAGGATTAAACTTAGGACACTTTAAAAGATTACCAGTACAATCATGAAAGTCCAAGTCAACATGAATAGTTCGAAAATCTTCCCAGTCAACTGCGGAGTTTCGAAAATTTTAGAGGGAATTCTATAGGCTATCAAAAATTGCTGATGACAAAACCTCAAATGCGAGCTTTACGCCAAACGCGAAGGTCGCGTTTCAATCCCAACACGAATCTCGCATTCCAACAACAAATGCAAGGGTCGCGTTCCCTCTTCAGATTCAAACTTCGCATTTCATCACCAAATGTGAAGGTCGTGTTCCTTCTTCAAATGTAGACCTCAATCAAGATTGTGTTTCAATATCAACGCGAGCTTACGAACTCCGTGTTTCGACATCAAACGCGAGACTGCGAGCTCTGCAATTCAACATCAACGCGAGATTCACATTTCTGGTGTAACTGACAGCCATAAAGCTGGGTCAGTTACACCCACTTCTCCCACTTAATGAGAAATTAATCCCCATTAATGCAGAGAATTAAGGAGTCAGTTACATCTAAAAAATCTCTATAAATAGCTATGGAAAGCTATAGAAGGACAACAAGAGAGAATAAGAGAGAGAAGGGAGGGCTCATGACAAGCTTGTGCAAAAGCAAACAAGTTTTTTTAATATTCTTGAGATTTCGGCTACTGTCTAAAGTTCATACTTATTTAGAGCTCTACAAAAGAGAGCGAAAAGATCCAAAATCAAGATTTCAATTCTGCTCGTCAACGGAGAATAAGACTCACTCTCCACCGTCACACGAAGAACCGACGCTAAATAAAGGGAGATTCATTCATTTTTCCCTCTTTTGTAATCGGATATTGATCTGTTGAAATTCTCTTTTCAATCAATAAAGATTTTTACATCTCAATTTTCCGAGAAAAAATCACTATATGACACTTCATAACCACATTCAACTAACTATTAGACACTTTTTATTTTCCAAGAAAAATCAAATTATCTCCCTGGGGATATCATGCATCACCTGGACATGTACACTTTCATGTATATCCATCAGTAAGCAATTCAATTAGCAGACACAATTTAGTATGCATCTTTGATAAATCAATTCAATCACAGGCTATTAAAGCATCAGTGTACTTCAAATAAATGCCATGAAAAATTTATGATATATCCATTAACTTTTGAATTATATTCTTGTATCATTTGCAGATAATACAACATGATGTTACTTATTACAGTACAAGCTTCAGTTTTTTTTTTTTTTTTTTTTTTTTTTTTTTTTTTTTACATGTCTGCTTCTTGCATTTGAAGAATAATTTTGATCCAAAAATTCATCCACGTTCCTTCTGAATTTTTGTGAAAAGTATCATGGATATTTTAGGACTCTCAATTGTAGATGGTCTGCATTCCTTGACCATCAGACTTATGACTGTACGTGTAATAGAAGTCCCTTATAACATTGTAGCTAATAAAATATTTTTAAACACAGAAATAACAAAAATATATAACACAATAAAAACTTGGAAAATTGATATAGTGTATTGATTATAATATACAACAAAACCCACAACTAAAAGAATAGTACCTATCGGTGTTTAACGTTCTGAAAAGTACCCGGCGAACTCCCCTTGGGATTTTTAGAGACTCCATTACATCAGCTGCAGAAAATTATTATTGTCATTGGCTGAATTACATAAAAGAAGGCATGCTTAGAAATTAATTAGAATCAATAAATACACAAACAATAGTTAAAAGAATAAAGGAGATCCTTCCATGCTTCCTGTCTTCCCTCTCTGAAACAGTTGAAAATTAAAATAAGTGCTCGAATAGTGGAAAAAAAACCGCCCCTTATCCCTCTCTATAGTCATTTTGGTGTTTCCTTCTCCAATTGCACTTTGTGAGATTCAAATAATTAATCTATTCATGCCTCAATTAAACATAGAACATTTCTAATTTATTAAATGATCCCATCAAATGCAACCTATAGGATAGGGTTATCTGTAGATGGGTTAAACTACTTCCAATAAACTTTGCCATGCGAGTCTGGGCACGGAGAGGGTTAAGGTTTAGAAATCTAGGATTGATCTCATTTTCTTTTTCGTTTATGCATGAGATACAATTCTTGGTTACTACTGTTATGGCTGGTACTTGCTTAGTTGCTTTTTCCTTTTGTCCAGACCACATTATGGCTATAGTCGTTACACTTGAATCATATTTGATATTAATAAGTTTTACATATTGGATAAATGATTTATTTTTATTCAAAATCTTGCTAGGCTTAGCTTCTCAAGACGATTTTTAGGTTTTACTTTTAAAATGGTTTCAAATATTGGCCGATCCCGATATATATTGGCAATATTTTATCGGGTTTTGAGGTACCCAATACCATATTAACCTGATAATATCAGCTCATACCAATGCCATGCTGTCAATATAGCTGATATTGATAATATTGATACTAAAAACTATTGGCCAATACCGATACACATATACAGATTTTAGACCATTGTTTTACTTCTAATTCTTTATATTTTGTTTCTTCATTTGCAATTTTATATCAACTATTTGTTTCTTTGGTATTTCGTACATACACAAACATAAATTTTCCTTCTTAGTGTATGACTAGTTAAAGGAAGTGAACTTGATGTAGCATCAATAATTAGGATGATTAGTCTTGATAGAAGGTGTCGCCATAAGTATATTTGTATTTCTTTAGTATTTTGGTTTTTACATAGTGAGCTTTCAGTTTTTTATTACATAGTCAGCTTCCAGATAGCTTTCAGTTCTTTATGTTTTAGTATGATACATTTGTCATATATATAAATCTGTATCTATTTTTCATCCTTATCATTATGCTTTCATCAATCTCTATGGTTATGCTTTAGTTCCACCAATCTTTTAATATGTTGGCTATGAAGTGTGAGCGTGTACCATATAGGTTATAGTTACAATATTTGTTTTAGATAGTTGACATTTCAAGCATATGATGAATGTTAAACTTGGCAAAGTTACATTAAGACATCATCTTCAGTTCATCATGACACCTGATATGTCCCTCATATCCACTATCCAACAAAGAATTATCCCCAAATGCCATGAAAACCAACTCCAGCATTTAGAACCTTGATTACAACAAACCACTAATGGAGACGATTATCAATATTTTTTGAGAATCGGCAACATGCATAGTTATGTACTTAGGTGATGATGACAAGGCATCCATGGCAGTTTTCAATACCCATGTATGTTGTTTAACAAGTTTAGTTGTGCCATCTGGCATCTATAATTATATGTCATAATGTATCAGACAGCTGCGATGGTACTCAAGTCCCAAAAAACTGCAAGGCAAGTTCATGGCTGGGTCTGGCAGCAATGCACGTTCTTTAATAGGTTTGCTTGCAACGGCCAACAGTTGAGATGTTTACGAACTAGATCTGAATAAAAAAGTGTTGCACGCTTTATGAGAAATTGATGTGACAACTAAACAAGGCATGAGCATAACTAAAGGGAAATGCCACTTGACTCTGGCAATTTCGCTAGTGGTTTAAGCATGTATCTGAGTTGTGAATCATGACTATGTGAGACAAAATTAATCAGAAATTGAATGGTTCCACATCCAATATAAGGAATCTAATGATCCTAGCTACATATATATAAAAATCTCAACCACTACCAAGTACCAATTACCCATCTGATGATGGTACTTTCAACAAAATCCATGTGTGGGTTAACATAACAAGTGTTATACACCAATTTTAGAAGGGTATGCCTCATTACACATAACATAAAGATGGAAATGTCAGCAAAGATCACCAGTGCCTGTTGTGCCACTTAAAAACAGTTTCAACAAGAAAATGTTTAGCCTTAAAATAAGTTAGACTCACAAACTTATTCAGTTGATTCAGATATTCTGGCCAAGCCTAAATTAGGCATAAAACTGAGTCAAGTGCGAGGTAAAATCCAAATGAAGTCCACATAAAGACCAAGTGAAATCAACTAAGCATGCCTAATATAGACTGCAATCCTACCCAGTTTCAGATTGAAGCCTAATCAGACCAAAATCTGTTCCACCGAAACAATGGTTTTAAGACATTCTCAAACAAAAATACATGATCAAATTAATTTAATGCCCATTTAGCTATGTTAAGAACCTGTTTTAATGTTATGTAACTCTTTCTACAATTAAATTAAGCAACAAACTATCTACCCCCTAAAGAATCATACAAATGAACCATGATTACTCCTGTGAAAATATACCAATCAAATTAAAATTATGTAGCATTCACTTATTTAAGGCATCAAACTTCAATCTAGAAATATTTCCTATCCATATGTCCTGCCTCAACTCATTCAAGCTTAATGTTTTTATTGAGAAGCAGGCACCGGGTGGTTTCAATACGAAGTGGTTCAAAAACCAACTTTACATTAAGACAAACAATAACTCAAAATAAATGAAACTCACAAGTCTCACCATGAACGTCAATCTTCAATACTGATGTTTTTAACTGACATTTATCTTAAGGTCAGCTGAGCAAAAATTAAACTCAAAGCTAGTCAAACACTAAATCTTGCTTAGGGTCATTAAGAAACAGCAAGCAGATTCATATGTACCAAAACTATGTACTCCCCAAATCATCATTAAATGTGTACATACAAAGGAATTGATACCAGGCACTCAAAATTAGAACTTGTCTCACAAAATTTCACATCAAGAATCAATAATCAACGTAGAATAGCGTTTACCAGTAATATTCTTGTTTCTCGGTACATCCACCAGCAACGCAGGACCTGTTTCAAATTTCAATAATAATCGCAATCAATATCAAACAAAAAACCGAGCAAAACAACCAAATATATTGCAATCAATTATTAAGGTCTTCAACTTTAGGGTTACTGATAGCCGTCAAATATAATACTACCATTGAGGACCTCAAGATCGAGCGTGTCGACATCGAACCCGGCCTCAAAGTAGTGCTGGAACACGTGGCCGGGGGCATCGACGTGGGTCCCAGTGTGAGTCGGCAGCTTCATCTCTGAATTGTTGGCGAGCGATCCGTTCTTCATCGATTTGGGGAGCCAGAGGAACTGGCCGACGCCGTCGGCCGACTCCCAGGACGCATGTCCTCCCTGTAGAAGTAAGTGATGTCGAGGATCCTGCCGCCGTCGTACTCTTCTCGCCTCACCGGCTTCAGGCCGTCGGCGCCGGCGCCGGCGGAGACGACGGAGGAGATGCCACAGGATTGAGCGTCGTCGTACGCGGGGTGGGCGGAGGCGGCGGCCGAGTTTGTGAGGTGGGAGAGTGTGAGGAGGAGGAGGAGGAGAGAGAGTAAGAGTGTTTTAGGCATGGCGGCGATCTGTTAGAGAGTGAGAGAGAGAGAGAGAGAGAGAGAGTGATTCAAGAAGAGTAGGCGATTCCCTGCGATTGACTTAAAACAGAGAAATATTGTGACTCGCGAGATAATTGGAAGTTAGTTGCCGAGCTGACGTGGACTCAGGATGGGTTTTTCTTTTGTTTTCCTTTTGTTTTTTTTTATCGGGTTAAGGAAAAACTTATCAATATTACCACAGAAATAGAAAAGGATTCGCAAAACCGTCTCATCATGAGGAGGATGGGCGCCCCTCCGCCACGCGGTCTCAGCAGGATGCGTTTGTTTGAAGCAGAGTTAGGAATATTGGCTTAGGCCCAATACGTATAAATTTGGGCTTGCCTGGCCCAACTATGAGAGGATCCTGAATTCACGATAAAATAATCACCTGGATGCCATCAAGATTAGATATTCTTTAAGTTCCTTACTCTCATTTATGATTAGGTTAAATTAAATTTTTTATTATTCTAATTAAATTAGTATATTTTATAAATTTAGTGAACTTTCCTATTTCCCCAAAATACTACCACCATATCTTCTAAATTTTCAAGCAACCCCTTTATGAATCCCTAAAAAGGGAATTCCTTTTCCAAAAAAACTGTTCGTACGCGGATTTTAACATTAAAGAACTATGATAGCGGCAAGAGAAAGAATGAAGGGAAAAAAAAAACTGAAAATTGCAAAAGATTTAAGTGCAGATCTGTGTTATTTTGAAGACGAAGAGTGAAAAGTGATTGGAGGTGTTGATCAAATCTTGAAGGACTTGAAAGGCTATAAAAGCCATTTTTTTTAATAGTTTTTGACTGGTAAGAGTAGTTCTCTGCCAAGCTGAACTGCTAGTGGCGGGATCGTTGTTTTTTTTTTTTTTTTTTTTTTTTTTTTTTTTTTGGGCAAAAATATATATCATCATAGAATATGAAAGCTAGCTCACCATTAAGCACATCGAGGTCTAGCGTATCAATGTCAAACCCAGCCTCAAAGTACTCCAGAAACATGTGCCCCGGGGCATCGACGTGAGTGCCGGCGTGCGCCGGCAGCTTCATCACCGACCCGTTGTACAGCGACCCGTTCTTCATCGACATCGGCAGCCAGAGGAACTGCCCCAGCCCCTCCTCATTCGACTCGCCATAGGGCATGTCTTCTCTGTAGAAGTGCGTGATGTCGATGATCCTTCCCCCGCCGTGCTCCTCTCTCCTCACGGCTTCGATCTTCGGAGATCAGGCCGCACGACCGCGCGTCGTCGTGGCCTGGGTGAGCGAGGAAGCGCAGAGGGTGGGGAGGAGTTGGGAGTTGATGAGGAGACAGAGCAAGAGGAGTGGTGTTGTGTTTTCCCTCATGGTGATCGTGAATTTTGTCAATCACACAGGTGAGAGTAGCGTCTGAGGGAAGAGGGCAAGACTTGCATCCTTGTTGCGCACCCACCTGTCAAATATAGAGACACCCACAGACCCCAGCCTTATCCTGTCAGTTTGCCCGCACACAGCATGATTGATGATGCGATGTACATAATTGCACGCACAGTAGTTCCCTCAAAACAATAACAAACAATTCATATAAATTTTTCCAACGTATGGATCAAAATGGTAGGAGGCTTTTAATATCAGGAAACTAACGTGAATTTTCTATAAATAAAAAAAAATTTCACTCGATTTCAAGAAACTGTTAAAAACTTTCCTAATACAAGAAACTAACATGATTTTTCATAAAAATCTCCAATATTTTCATAAAACCATCATGAGGTGTTATGATAGTTTATTGTAATTTTGGGAGAAAAAAATTGGTAGTTTTTTGAAATTGGAAAAAATTTATAATATTTTTCTAGATTTAAGCCGGGGTTCAAGCTGTAAGATGTGATAGACAAGAGACTATTGGCTTCAGGCTGGCTCTCAGCAGGAGAAGCCTAAGCAACCGCTCAGCAGGGCCCCACTGCTGAGAGGGCCCACATATGATATCATGTACTTAGAAGGAGAAGAATAGTTACTTTATAAAAAAGAAGACTCACTGTGCTTCTAACAATATGCCAAAGTAGCTCAATGATTTTGCCGCTTGGACTTGCCCCTAAGGTTCTGGATTCAAACCCCCAGCGCTCCAAAAGACAAATTCCTCTTGTAGCATTTCAACTAGTCCGAACGATATCGATATTTACAAAGACGAGATACGGACAAGCTGACGAGCAGATTCTGCCCATCCTCAGAGACAAAGCGATGACTTGAATCTTACTAATCTAGTGAAGCAGACAGTAAGGCAGGTATCACTTATAAAAAGACCTAAGCAAACCCAAAGAGGATAGCTTCACTTGAAACTCTATAGCCTTATTGAAGGGGTAAAATATTAGCTTCGCTTGAGGCTAATACTAGCTTCGCCTGAAGCTTTCTTGTTAGCTTCACTTGAAGCTCTTCATAACTCTACAAAGAGCTAATCATCAGCTTCGCTTGAAGCTAATTACAACTTTGCTTGAATCTAATACTAGCTTCGCCTGAAGCTTTCTTGTAGCTTCACTGAGGAGTTATGCTAGCTTCGTGCGAAGCTAAATTTCAGCTTTGCTTGAAGCTTCTGCACCCTTTACGGGAGGTTTGCCAGGTCAACACTGGATCAAGTCTTTTGTCAGCTAACCCCACTTAGTGGGGTTAGTGTCACTTTAAGTGGGCGATTACATCCGCCCCCTTCGTCCCGAATTAAGTGAAGACAGCCAGGTCAAATGACCATTTTTAGGCTAGCGCGAGCCTGCCTAGCCTCGTACAAGGTTTGTACTTAGCTTCACACGAGCCTTTATAACCTCGCACGAAGCTCAAAATAGTCTCTGGCGTAAGGCTAATTGACTGTTACCAATCTTACTGAATTCTAGGGACAGTTACGCCCCTGAGAGCTTATAAAATAACTCATTCTTGGGATGAGCTCAGGGCTGGGAGGCTGAAAAAAAATCAAAACCATCAAGAGGTAGAGGATCAAAGAGAGAAAAAACTCTCTCACTTTCAAGAAATTCATAGAACCATTTCTCTAAATTCAGGGTGTCAATACCCTAAGATCTTCCTCTCAAGGAATCTCCAAAATCAAGCGAGAAGGAATTCCTAAGACTCCATCGATCACATTGTCAATGGAACAAAGTGATCACACGCTGACTAGACTTCTACCGGCATACTTCCCAAAAATTTCAAGGAGACTACTTGTGATTTTTCATTTCTTTTTCAATTACTTGTAATTTTCTCCTCAAATTTTGTAAGTTTTTCCCAATTTATTTTCAATGGAAAACACCCGGGTGTGCAAATTTTCTTTTCATTTTTTTCTTTTAAAAGTATATGCAGGCCTGGGATTTTGGGTGTACATTTAATTTCTTTTTTTGTTTTTTCTTTTTAAAGCATATGCGAGCTTGGGCTTTTCATCGTCCATCTTCTCTTGGAGTTTGTGAGTGCTTTTCATATTCACTTTGAAATCTAAAACTTTAAAAAAAGAAAGAGAACTAACAGTTTGAAGATGAAAAGACTAAAGGTTTAATAATAAGATTTTAGATGTACGTATACCTAATAAGGTATAATACTAGATTTGGCCTCCTTGGTAGCCAGACTGGGCCCATTTCAGTTTAAATATTATTTATCAAATTTTTTATTTTTCTAAAATTTTCTAAATTTTTTCTAGATTATTTGGAAAAATCTCCAGAATTCGGTGTCGACCAGTGTCGCCGATGATTCTCAGATTTTTTTAGTTTTCAAACGGAGTTGAATTTCTAAATTCTTTCATATTGTTTCTCAAAATCATATCTTCTATTTTAACTCATTTTTGGGGATTTTTTTGAATTTATTAAAATTTGACTAAATTTGTTGTCGACCAGTATCACCGGTTGATTTCAAGATTTTTAATTTTAAAATCAGATTGAATTTCTAAAAATCAATTCAACATGTGTCTTAAAATAATAGTTTCTATTTTTATTTTTACTCAATTTAAATAATAATATTATTGTCTCTTCTTTTCTTTTCTTACTTTTCCTTCTCTACTCATCTACTTTATTCTCCCATTTTACTCTATTAAATTTATTATTTAATAATTTATTTATTTACTTTTTTCTCATTTTTTTTCTACTTCTTCCTTTTCTTTTCTTTCTTTCATTTTTCCTTTTTCTTTTCTTTCTTCCTTTTCTTTCTCCCCCACCTGCTCCCTGCCTCCCCCATCCCCTACTAACAGTTGCAGTAATGACATCCTCCCCCCTCTCCATTCCGTACTCTCTCCCTTTCTTTTCCCTTTTCCCTCTCTCTTTGTCTTTTCTCTTTTTTCTCTTTCTCCTTTCTTTCTCTCTTCATTTCTTCCTCACTCCCACCAACTCCTCTTCCTCTTCCCCTTGGCCCCCGCCAGCACCAACCCAGCATTGTTGTCCCCTAGCCGGCCTCATCCACCAGCTTCCCCTCCTCTTCTTCTCCCTCTTTCTCTCTCTTTCTCTTTCTCTTCCTCTTCACTCGTCTCCTTCTCTTCCTTTCTCTCTCCACCGCGCGCCACCAGCCCCTCCCGACTACCGAGCCACCCAGTATCGCCCAATGTCGCCCCATGTCACCGTGTCGCCCCCTGGCCGCCACCCCTGGTCGCCACCCTCTTAGACACCCCTTCATTCTCCATCTCTCATTCCCTCTCGTCCTCTCTCTCTGGATCTAGTTCTGGATCTCTGTACTCTCTTCCCCCTCTTTCTCTCTTTGGATCTCATTTTGGTTCTTTCTCTCACCTTTCTCTCTTTTGGATTTGGTTTTGGTTCTCTCTTTCTCTTTCTATTCTCTCTCTACTCTCTCTCCTGCTCCCCCCCCTCCTTTTCTTCTTTCTTCTTATTGGGTCCACAACCATACCCAACTCAAACTCAAGCCCAAACCTGATTTGGACACACATCCAATTAACTTAAATTAGATGGGCTTGAGTTAATAGGTTCAACTCAATAGTGACCCGACCCAATAAGTTTCAATCCAAATCCGTTATGCGCACTTCAGATCCATTAAGCATCTGACTCAGTTTTGAGTGATAACTCAACCGTTCGAACTCTGATTTGCATGATTCTTGAGCCATTGCAATCATGGAGACTAGAGCTACATGTTCATGTCAACCACTGCGAGTGCTTTTGACCATTTTTAATAAAATTGTTGGCCCAAGGTTACAATCAACCCATGTTTAGTTTTTTTTTGATGATTACAAAACATATTAGTTATTTGTACTAATATCAACTGTTGTTTAAGTGTGTTTCAGGTTCATATCTTAAAGAGTTGATTACTTCCCTAAAGGAAGGTGTATTGGATTCAAGACAAGTCAAATTGGGCTCAAAAGTGCATATTGAAGATCAAGTGAAGATTGCCCATGTTGAAGTCTTGAAGACCTAGAAGTTTGTAAGTGTAGTTTTGTTAAAGATAGAATATGTGAAATTTGGCTCTAGGATTTGCACACACACTTGTTTTGAATGTTTCTATGTTTTTGAAAATGTTTATTTCTAAGTTTATGCCTTGGTTTATACATACATGTACTCAAAGCTTTATATCTTCAAAAACGTGTTTAAAACATGTATATAAATAAAGTTCAGCATAACACTTAGTTCCAGAGTTTTTTAAAAAAGATTTTTTACAAATTTTTCTAACTCAAAAATCTGCCCAGAAAAAAACTATTTCAGGCAGACCGGTCGACCGGCAGTCGACCGGCTGCTGTGTCCAGACATGCACAGGCTGTGCATGTCTGTCGGTCGACCGAACCTACATACCGGTCGACCGAAAAGAGATGTTTGCTCTCTGTATCTTTTCGGTCGACTGGGTCGGTCGACCGATAGAAGGAAACTGTGTTTCCTTTCTTGGATCGGTCGACTGGCAGTCGACCGAAGTCCCAACGGCTCTTTTGCCAGCAGGGACCCGGTCGACCGGCAGTCGACGGTAGGCCTGCAACAAGCCATAACGGCTCTTCCTCTTTGGGAATTTCTGAAAAACTGTTTTAGTTTTCTCTTTAACAGAGTTTTTAGGAGTTGTTGGGACTCTTTTTCTGATCAAATTAGCTGGAAAAATCAGAGTTTTTAACCTATTCTCTCCCTATAAATAGTGGGGAATAGGCCTTAGTTATTTACCAAGAAAAATACAAGTTTTCATTGTTTTCAAGTGAAAGAGAAAAATAGTTTAAAGCTTTCATTTCCATTCTTTCAAATTGGTTTTTCAGTTGTTGTTTGATCTCTAATATCACTCTACAACTGAAGCTTTCTCACCACACTTCATAGAGCCAAAAATTTCATATTCTTTCTATAAGTGAAGTTGTAAAAGAGTGAGAGTGTTTGTAAAAGAGTGTTGTGGTCTAGTTAAAGATCACTATTTGTAATCCTTGTTCTTGTGGAGACAAGCTCCTCGGTGGAGTTTCTTTGTAAGGTGAAGCTACGGGCTTGAGGTCTTTGGAGGCCTAACTTGTACGGGATCCTAAGGGGATAGTGGAAACCCTTCACGGAGGTGAAGGCGGGACTAGAGCAACGGGCTCGAAGCTCGAAACAAATCATCTTATTTGCGATTGCCTTTGCGTTCTTCTTGCTTTCAATTTCTCTTGTTTTATATTGCCTTGAATTATTTGCTTGAGTAACTAACCCTCTACTTGTGGAATCTTGTGTTGCTATACTTGTTGTGTTACATTGTGAGCCTTTCATTTTCATCATCATACTTGGCATTGATCAATCACACCTCAATACAACACGGTTGCATTGCGCACCTCTAACCCATTTAAGGGGAATTGGGAGGAAGGAGTTCAGAACCTCGCAAGGGGTATTCGGCTTAGTCGTGTTTTTGAGAGATTGTTGCATCACTCATTTATAAGTCAAAAGATCATTAGATTAGCAATTACACCTATTCCCCCCCTCTAGGTGTATTTCAATTGGTATCAGAGCTTGGACTCTAGGATTTGGTTTAAAACCTTAGAGAAGATCCTCATTTGCTAATCATTTCATTCACATTCATATAGTAAAAATGGCCGATGGAATTAAGACCCCTCCCAAGTTTGATGGACTTAACTTTCCCATATGGAAGGTTAAGATGACCGTGTTTTTGCAATCTCTAGGTAGCCGAGTTGCAAAGGCCGTGACTAAGTCTTTTAGTGTACCCCCCGGTGACGAATCCACTTGGTCCGAAATAGAGACTAAGGAATTCGATGCCAATGCCAAAGCTCACTATGCACTTCTTCAAGCCCTAAATGATGATGACATAGCTAGGGTTATACATTGCAAATCCGCATTTGAGATTTGGTCACACTTGATAGTCACTCATGAGGGGACCTCACAAGTAAAGAAGGCTAAGATTGACCTTCTTCGGTCACAATATGAAACATTTAGCATGCAAGACAATGAAACCATAGATGATATGGTTACAAGATTTACCAGATACTAATGGACTCTCTTCTTTAGGTGAAGATATCAACAATGATCAAAGAGTAGGAAGATCATCCGGGCCTTCCTCCTTCATGGGAAGTTAAAGCAACAACCTTGAAGGAACTCAACGACAATGAAGAGATGGAGCTTATAGGTCTCATTGGGAACCTCAAAACCCATGAGATGGAAAGGAAAGCAAGGGAGGACATGGCACCTACCAAAAGAAGACCATTGCCTTCAAAAGTCATGCTACCTACTCCGACGAAAGATGACGAAGAAGAAGATGACGAGGAGCTCTCACTTCTAGTCAAAAAATGTCCGGAGGAGGAGTACAACAAGGCAAAGTTCCAAGGAAGGAGGAGATGGCAAGGAGGCAAGGAAGAAAGGAAGATCATTTGCTTTATTGCCAAAAGCCGGGACACATAGTAGCGGAGTGTCCGGACCAAGTGAAGCCATCTTCATCCAAGAAGCCATACAAGAAGAAGGCTATGAAAGCAACATGGGATGACGAAAGTGAATCCGAGGAGGAGATCGACACCGCCAATATGTGCTTCATGGCAAATGAGAGCACAAGCAAGGTAACCCCCTCAACTCCTTTTGATGAAGATTATCCATGGATGAGCTAAGTGAAGCATTTATAGAATTTTCTCAAAAAATTATGACTTCATGAAGAAAAAAGTACTTGAAAATGAAAAAGGACAATGAATCTTTGAGTATTCAAGTGTTAAATCTTTCTAAAGAAAATAATGACTTGCATTCTTCTTTAGTTTCCACTAAAAATGATTTGAAAAATATAAGATTGCTTGTAAAGGAAAGACCCCATTTGTAGATTCTAATGAGATTGCCATGCTTAAGGAAAGATTAGACTCATTAGATGTTGTTTTGAAAAAGTGTAGTGAGTTTGATAAGAAGAAGATGGAGAATATGTTTCTAAGAAACAAGCTCCTAAGAAAAATGTTCATCATGCTCATGCTCATGCTCATGTACATAGCTACACAACCTATGCATCATGGTAAACCCCCAAGCATGCTCACACTTCATACACACCATGCATTTATGTATAGAAAAGTGTACACATGTTCACATTGTGGACGGAAAGGACACTTAGCTAATTTTTGCTATGATAGACTAAGTGCATCATCTCATAATGTTTGGGTTCGTAACACTAACTTTCAAGGACCCAAGAAAGTTTGGGTACCAAAGTCAACAATTGTTTTAAAATGATGTAGGTACTTTCCAAAGCCCAACGACGTAGAGGTTTGTGGTATCTTGATAGCGGTTGCTCAAGGCACATGACTTGGGACATCAAAACTTTGCAACCCTATCAAGATATCATGAAGTGGCACCGTCACCTTGGAGATGACGCCAAGGGTAAAATCATTGGTATTGGTAATGTAAAGCTTAGCACTTCTCCTTTAATTGAAAATGTAGTTTTAGTAGACGGCTCAAGCATAATCTCTTGAGCATTAGTCAATATGTGATAAAGGATTTAATGTTATTTTTGATGATATTGCTTGTAAAATAGTTGACAAAAATTCTAATGTTTGGTATTTTCCGGTTTTCGTGAAAGTAATGTATATATGATAGATATGCTAAATATGTCTTGTAATATAACATGTTTTAAAAGCCCTCGATGACGACTCTGGTTATGGCATAGGAGATTAGGCCACGTTTCATTTGACCATATTTCTAGGCTTAACTCTAAGGAAATGGTGAAGGGTATCCTTCATTGAACTTTGAAAAGGACCGAGTTTGTGACGCATGTCAATTTGGGAAACAAACTAAGTCCTCATTCAAATCAATTAAGGATATCATGTCATCACGTCCATTGGAGCTAATCCACATGGATTTATTTGGCCCTACACAAACCAAAAGTTTAAGTGGGAGTAGATTTGCTTATGTTTTAGTAGATGATTTTTCGCGTTTTACTGGGTTTATTTCTTGAACATAAAAGTCAAACCTTTTCACATTTTCAAGCCTTTAAGAAAAGAGTTGAAAAGGAAAAAAAACTCCTCAATAATTAAAATAAGAAGTGATAGAGGAGGTGAGTTCATAACCTTCCCTTTACCACTTTTTGTGAGGAACATGGAATAAAACATGAACTTTCTTGTCCTAGAACTCCACAACAAAATGGAGTAGTTGAGCGGAAAAATCGTACTTTACAAGAGATGGCTAGGACAATGTTAAATGAATATGGTCTACCACATTATTTGTGGCCGAGGCCGTTCATACTTCATGTTACATGCAAATCGTGTTTCCTATGTAAAAATACTACTAAGACTTCTTATGAGATGTATTTTTATAGAAAACCTAATGTTTCTTATTTCAAAGTGTTTGGTTGCAAATGTTTTGTTTTAAATACAAATATTAATTTGGGAAAATTTGATGCTAGATCATATGAGGCTATTTTTGTAGGTTACTCAAATACTAGTAAGGCTTTTATAGAGTCTTCAATAGGTCAACTTTGACTATTGAGGAATCTATTCATGTTAATTTGGGAAAATCTAACAAGTTTGTTAAAGAATTGTGTAGAAATTGATGCTTAGATGAAGGGTTGGAGAAAGTGACCTTGGAGGATGCTTCTACCATGGGAGACAAGCCAAAGGATGGTGATGAAAGTGAAGCCAAAGTGGAAGAGGCTCAAGGAAATGAACATCAAGCAAATGAAGAGGAGCCCTCTCAACCACTACCAAAGGATTGGAGATTCAATCCTCATCATCCCAAGGACCTCGTCATAGGTGAAGTATCAAAAGGGGTAACCACTCGCTCTAAGTTTTCAGATTTTGTGGTAATTTTGCTTTATTTCACACATAGAACCTAAAAATGTCCTCGAGCCGAGGCCGATTCATATTGGTTGCTTGCTATGCAAGAGGAGCTCAATCAATTTGAGCGCAACCAAGTATGGCATTTGTTCCTAGGCCCCAGATAGACCAACTATGGTACTAAAGGATCTTTAAGAACAAGTTGGATGAATCGGGTAATGTAGTTAGAAACAAGGCTAGGTTAGTTGCCCAAGGGTTACACTCAAATCGAGGGAATCGATTTTGAAGAAACCTTTGCACCCGTAGCACGGCT